>CM043120.1:68093749-68183659 GCA_023701765.1 Hylyphantes graminicola | reverse complement strand
GCAACCCTATGGTTTTTTTTAGTTTGCTTAGTTTATTACATTTTGGGGAAATCTCTCCTCAGTGTGAATACTAATTTAGCTAACCAATCCTATTTGTGAAGGTAAGAAAGAACAGCAGGACATACACAATTGTGACAAAAATATTGTGTAACTATAATTTCAATGTTATATTGAAATATGATTAGCAAGTTATTCATTATTAAATTTATTGCAAGAAAGAATATAGTATTGCTTGAACAAGTTGATAAACATTGTGTATGGTGTTTACTATCGTATATCATTGCATTTTGCAATGTATAATCATAATATTAAATTTAAACAAGTGATACAGTAACGATATCGATCATTTAGTTTTTAGATATTGAAAACAATAAATAAGAGGGTATATGCCAAACATATTTCCGATAACTAATTTTATAATTTTCAATTCAAAGGTTTGATTTTGTATTCGTTTTGTTATATAAAAATTATATATAAAAGGGGGGGGACTTGGTCATTCCAAGTCTCAAAACTAACCATAACTGGAATAACCCATAATTGCTTTTTTTTTCTAAATCTCATTCAAGTATTGAAAAACACAATTTACAATAAAATTTTAAAGAAAACAGAAATTATCAGATTTTCTAACTTTCAATTTTTTTAAATCATCCGGATACGAAACGAGAGCCTTCAATTGACTTAATGGTAAAACTACAACCAAAAAAAATCAACCATCTGCGCATACGTAAATCAAGTTATTTCCGCGTTAACGCTCCGATTTCAGCGTGTTCGAGTGGTATTTGTTACCCGAGGGTTTGCGACGATTGTTCGGGGGGGATACTGAGCGCGGGTGAATACGGATTTCTCCAACCGAGGTGTTAGAACCGGTTTTCGTGAGATTAACGCCACAGATGAAAAAGGCGGTTGAATTGGGGCGTATGTCTCCCCTGTATTGTTACAAAAAAATAAATCAATAATTTCATCACAAGCTTTAATAACTTTACAGCAAGTTGTTCTTGAACATCAACGCGTCTGTACAGGAATAAAGTATGTAAGGCGATGTTTATTTTCCTTTTACACATTTTCCGCTCTAAAGCTCTCGTTTTTTTAAAAAAACTTTTATTTTTTTTTTCATTTTTCCAGTTGTGTTTTTTTAATCTAAATTCTTTCCATGCTAATTTGGTAATATTATGTGATGGTAACTATTTATAGCATTATTCTGATCATTTTCTTTTTTTATTTCGCAGTGGTATCTATAAATTATTTAGTTTACATCCATTCAGGTAAAAGTAGTTTCCGGCCAAAAATCGGCTTCGAAGCTCAATATTCAAAAATGGCTCGATAAAAAAGTATGAGCTCCAAAATTTTACTTTTGGTTTTTGAAAGCGCATTTTTTCGGAAATGCATGGTAAATAAATTATTAAATAAAAAATGTTGTGCTCAATTGGTCGGGGTAAGTTGTAATGGATTGACGCGCAAACGAATACCTTAACTTGTGCATTCACTTTTGTAGTAGCAAGCATTGGAAATGCCTAAGAAAATTTTCTGTCTCTTTCGAACCCACCCTATCTTTCCCCGAAAAAAAAAAATAAAGAAATATAACCAGCGTGCTTGGCCTGCGCCTGGTTATTCCCCTTTGGGTGTTTCTAGCCTTGTTGAGAGGCCATATCAGCGGGGCAGGGAAAACTAGCCACCCCTTTTTTTGTGTGTGGGGAATCTGTGTATGTAGGGATTTAGGCTCCTGTGGTGCGGCGGGGAAAATTTACTTATACTGCCCCGCAGGAATTGTTCCTTCTTCTTAATTTTTTCCCTAACTAACAAAATTTCAGTATCGCCCTCTGTTGTTCAAGAAAAAAAAAGTCAAACTCCCCACTGGGAGGTATTTAGCTCCCCTTAATTTTAAGCCCGAAAAAAGGCGATATAAGAGGAGAACATTTTTTATGTGCTGGAAAAAAAAATTACTTGTACCTAAAATTATACATAAAACAACAAACTAGGAGTAAAAAAAAATTTAGATAATAATCCGACTCGCCCACAAAATGAGTATATGTGAATTTTGAATCGCGAGATGACAAATAATGTCAGATGCTTTGCATTCTAACAGAAAAAGATTTCGTTTCAGAAGTGAAATGGATCTAGACCTAGAACGCTTTACGCAAGACACAGAAAAAATCACCCGTTCTATTGCGATACAATGTCGGAAGTGACATCCCATCAGAAGAATAGTTTATTTACTAAAGTATTGATTGGTTAGAAGAGTTTTAAATAGACATCATTTTTGGGTGGGGGGGTTATTAGTGTTGGGTGTATATGCACCTCGGTGTTTGGTGGGGTGGGGGAACCCCTTTAGGGACATTAGAGAGTATTCTTCGCACGTATGGCGCTCAGATCCCTTCCGCACCAATGTCATCGTTAGTTTGTCAAGTGGGACACAGGCTAAGAAATAAAATGTCTGTTCTTAGAACTTAAAAAATCACGAAAAGGAGGGAAAATCATTAGATACAAATTATTATTTTGATTCCTGTTTGCATAATATCGATAGTTAAACATTGTGCTTACTTTGAAAAATTAACTGATACATTAAGTAGATTTTATGTAAGAAAAAAAAATACTGATATTTGTTGTAGACTAATTGTGTTTACGATGAAATGACAAATTAGTTAGTCACCGATTAATTGACATGCATTTTTATGTGGTTTTTTTTTTTTTTTTTGTTATGACCATTTAGTCACTAGGTAGGTTAATGTGTTAAGTTTTGATATTTAAACTTGATTTTTATAAATACCATTAAATTTGCCCAAAATATCTCGTCGACTTAGATAAAGTAAGTGGATTTCTTGTGTGATTTTCAAGGTAGTTATGATTAGATTATATATTTATATAGTGCTTTGTGCATAATTACGTGCCGTAGATAAATGACTAGTTATATATAATTGTAATCAGAGTAATCGGTGAGTATTAGGTATGTATGGTGTGGTACGTATGGTTTTGTTTGGTATGTGTCGGAATGTTATGGGTATTCTTCCACTGCTGTGATATATGTATATGTGTGGTTATGTATGTAAGTTTATTATTACTGAGATAATTATGGTTGAAACAATCACTTCATATCACCATAAAAAGATTTTAATTGTCCAAAGATCAGTCGTTCTTTATAGGTTTGTTCATTTGATTAAACCCTCTTTAGATGATTAAAATATCGCTTATTTTCTCGGTAACATATCGCGATCTCCTTTATAGTAAATCGTGAGCGTTTTCTAACTGTGCTGCGGCGGGTGTGCTGGCTCTATTCGTGCTTAACGAACTGTTAATTCTTTTCCTTTTTTTCAAATATAAGGCTCTCTTGGGCACTTCATGTACGATTTATTGGATGAAATTTTTGATCCCTCGCGCGCCTCTTGTTTCTGGGTATTTAATATTAGCACCTTATACCTTTTCAAAACCAATTATTGTTTCAGATTTAATAAATAGTTATCATGATAGTTGAATATGGTTTTAAGAAAATGTATAGCTACTTAATTGATGAGAAATGCCATCAATTCAATTTTATCTTATTTTGACAAATAAAATGAATTTCATTTTTATTAGACGCTTTTTAAATTTTCATTTTATTGTTATCAAGCAAGGGTTATTACGAGCTAGCCCCCCCACCCCCCACCCAAATAAATTTCTATACGTTTTTGAACCATTTGGTAAAGGAAATCATGAATATCAATTTTTCCTTCAAAAACTCCAACGTTAAAGGTTTACTCGGTTTTAAGAGGTTCTTCAAAAAGGGGGGGGGGGTTTGTTTTTAAAAGTTTTTTAATAATGCGCAATTACACACTGTCAACATAACTCGCCCGTTATATTCCTTTTAAAAATTCTCCAAATGGTCTTGAGTTAGCAAGTACAAGTTAAGTCAAAACAATTTTTATTATGCTATAAATTATTTTAAACCTTTTTTTTTAACATCACTATTGTTAAACGACAGCAAGTTTAACGATCACAATCTAAATACCAAGACAAGCCAACGTTGTGTCATCATATTGGCTTTTCACACACATTGACCACCAGAGGGGAGGGGATCAAATGGTCACCACTCCTTCTTTTCGGACCAAAAGGTACTTTTCCCAATCCAACACCCCTTCTTATACTCAAAGCTCTGCGACCTGAGGGACTGGACAGCTGCTTCTTTGAGTTGGGAGTATTCCCAAAATCCCGTAGAGACCTAGAAATTAATTATATGCTTCCATATATGGGACACATTGTTTAAAGCCGGCTACTTTTACAAAATGTGTTGTTTACACGTGAATTCGAAGTCGAGTTAGTGCTCCAATGTATTCATTTTGTCCGTAACACGGCTGATAGGAGTACGATTGGTGGTCAATTTTTTTTATTTGTCTTTCGGTTTAAGGAAAGACTTCTCTTTTAAAAATGTTATGTATTAATATACTGAAGAATGCTGCTCGAGATCGTTCAGTACCAATGACAGTGACTAATGTAAGGTTAGACGAATGTAATGGCTTTGGCCCTTATTTTTAGGGTTTCCCAAACTTGGGCTTTAAACCTATATACGTTTTAGAGACCTAAGATTTCGTCTCTGTGTACGGCTTAAGTTATAAATAAGTGATTATTCCAAATAATGAGCACAGTGATGGATGGATGTTTTTAATTTGCGGATTGCCATACCTCAAAAATGTTTTTTTTTTTTTTTCAAATAAGATCGTTATTTCCAAAAAAGGTCCCCTCCCCTTAAGTATCCCGGACATGGACACAAACCTGGCAGGGACTCTAGGCAGGGCCAGGCCCTCATATTCGTATGGAAGTTGTGATAAGAAATACACTTTTCAAAGGGGCGCAGATATGATTCAAAGCCAATAACCGTCTAATTTAATAAATTATCTTTGGCTTGAATGATACCATTCGACGCGCATTTCAAAGGACTGTTGGGGTTGTTTCAATTAAATTTGAAGATTCTCGCAAACTTTCCACTGCCAGAAGGCAATTTAAAGTTTTTTCATTGGTTGTGATAATTATTTTAAATAGTTGACGTTTTGATTCTTAAAAAATTACATTTTGAAAATGTTTTAGCTTGAATAGAAAATAACTTTTTTTTATTATACTATTAGCAACAATATACGGAAAGGAGGTAATTATCAAGTAATATTATGTGATGATTAAATTTCAATCAAATCAAGCTCTTCTGGGCCATCTAGTGATCCGAGTGTGGGAAAAGGGCAAAAACGAAAAAAAGTTCTCAAAAAAATATGCCCTGATATTAATTTGAAAATAGAATATTTGCACGAAACACAATTACCTGGACTCACGGTAGTTTCTGTGCTACATCGAAGAATTCAATAGATATGGAATTGTATTTAATGAATATAAAATATAATAATGATGATAAAATGAAATAAAATTCTATTTTACGAATTTTCTATGAGGCTGGTGAAGGAGAATGAGGGTATAAAATCAAGCATTTTTTAAATTACTAATTAAAAACTACTTGTCAATGGATTTTTATGGATTTTTTTTGTATATAATATACATTTGAACTGCTTAGATATCAAATATATAAGATATTTTTAAATATTTTCCACCTATATGCTTTCATTTCTGGCAATTTAGAGTACTTAGTGTTCAATACCCTCATTTTCTCACCATTTTTCCCAAAAGGATGGAGGGAAAACATTTGGGTAGCTCAGAGTTAAAAATAAAATGGAGAAGAAAAAAACACAGTCTAATATAAAGAACAAATTGAAAGGAAATCCTTCCTAATCACTCAATCTACATTTTTACTTCTGAAAAGCTAACATTATAGATTGAACATAATAGTAGAATAATAGAATAGAATAAAATATTCGGTGCAAAAAATAGTTATTTATCCTCTATCTATTAAATTAAGAGACTTCTTTACAAATTTACAGATATGCACTGAACTTTTCAAAAATAATCTTTATCGTATATTTCTGGACATGGATAAATAGTTTTCCCAGGTTTGATTTTTGTTAAGTATTTTAAATGATAGTTTGAGATATTTAGTAAATTAATTGTAAATATCTTATTGCAAACAAAAAAACACTTGCATATGATAAGTTTCAGGGCATATTCTTAAAGATAACTTTAATAACTTAAATATATGTAAGTAAAAATTTATTACAAAAGTTTTTTGAATAATGAATGTATATTTTAATAACATTTAAAGTGGTTTTTAACAACTATCCTCTGAAATGAAGTTCATCTTCCAATCTAGGAAAGGCAGTCAAATCATACAAAGCATTCTAAATATTAATTGTTTTCTTTACCTTTGTTTATAGATTAAAATAAATATTTATAAAGTTTACATTGAATTTACATGTATCATTAAAACAATTACAGGTGTGAGTGATTTCCTGATAAAATATTATTTATAGTCCAGTGAAATAAAGGGAGTTTTTACCAGGCAAAAGGTCCGGTATCGCTGATTTTTTTTATCATGTTTGTGTGGAGACCCCTAAGGAAGTAATAAAATGTTGAGTTTTTGTCATCCTCGTTCATTGCTTTTTCCGCCATCTTGAAAAAACGTTCGAAATTTCGCCCATTTTTTCAGTTTTTTTTTTATTTTTTGTGGCCCATAAAATTTTTCCCTAAGCATTTTTAAATGAACTTTTCCACCACAAAGTTGTAGAAAATAAAATTTTTCCTTCAAAATCAGTAGCAAAAGTTTTTTTTTCTACGACAAACAGTTAAAGAGCTAAAGAAGCAGCAAAAAGGGTGTAAAATCGAGAGTTATCGAAAAAATATTACGTTCCCAACGACTTTCTATCACCGTAACTCACCATAAGACTTCATTTTAAGCAATAAAAGTAGAAATTTTTACAAATTGTAGGAAATTTAATTTCCTATAAAAATACACATAACAAAAAAATAAGTTTCTTTATTAGATTCCATTAAGAAGGGTGAAATGAACACAAAAATAGGTCATATTTTCACCCGACAATAAAATGTTTTATTTTTTAACCTACAGCTCTTTCCCAGTGTAATTTTTTTGTGTTTTTTGTGAATGCCAAACTTGTTTAAAATAATTTTTTCTATAAAATGGTTCTGGTTTTTGTGTTCCATACGATAAAATGTGACGGAGCTACGCTGTTCGAAAAAAAATGGCGGTAAAATCTTGAATTTCGCCAGCCAAAAGAAGTTTTTTCACACTTAAAATCCCAATAATTAAAAAAAATCATTGTTTTTAATGGATCATAATGATTATAAAATTGTAGATACCATCATTTATTTATATTTGTAAGGCCTTAAAAGTAATTTTAGGCCCAATACTAAAGAATTTAGGTACATTAAAAAAATATCGAACGATGCGCATTTTTTCATTTGGAGATAAAATGGACTAGTGAAAGGGAATACATAAGTACTAAAGAATAATTAAGAATTCACTTAAATACAAATAAAAAATTTAAGAATACAACACGTGTTAATTGTTTTAAAAGATTTATTTACGTGAGACCAAAGTAAAAATTTTTCCACGTTTTTCTTAAATCTACTCTGATTATCGGAATTACATTCTCAAGCATTATGAATCCTCTAACGGTAATAGTTTGTATTTTGATGGCTAACCCCCCCCCCCCCCCCCCCCCCCCAGCCCCCCCCCCCCCCCACGCCCCCCCCCCCCCCCCCCCCCCCCCCCCCACCCCCCCCCCCCCCCCCCCCCCCCCTCCCCCCCCCCCCGAAGATCTTCAGACTGAGTAGTACTACGAGCGCTGTACGTTTAAGGAGGTGCAAGTGAATATCTCAGTTGATGTGTTTTGACGAACAATCTGTGAATACATCCCCACAGGAGAGTGTATCCAATGGAACAAACAAAATACGGTTCGTTACTCAAACTTAGAGACGAACTGGAGGCTTTACATTATTACAAAAAACATGCAGACAGAAGATGCGACGTTCTAATAATCAAGATGCGAAGTCAAATAGATCCCCAATATGAGGCTGTTGTGAATGTGGGTGATGATAGTGATATTCTGGTGGTACTAACTGGTGCTCCTCCTGTTGCCAAAAAATGTCTTCTTTAAAAAACCAGGGAAAAGTAATTCACCCGACATGGTATGGTATGGTATGATACATATATATTCCAGCTTGTGTGCTTGTTCCACCCGACATTGTCTACTCTTCCTCGTCATTTCTGCACGGTTTTCGACGAAAAAAACACGTTCTTCTACTGCTTCATGTACATTAACGGATGTGAACACTGACTGCCAACATTTTCGGATATGGAAAAAAGGCAAATTCTGCAATATTTTCCAAAAGGAAATCCATATTTTGTTAGAAGTGGCAGATGTTATTCAATAACCCATGATGCTACTGCGCCGAGGGAAGATTTCAAAGGCAGGAGAACAAATTTTAGTTTCGTTATATGGTGGAGACAAAGATCAGTCCTCTCTACAACTCTTCGCTTTTCTATAAATTTCTTTTTCCAGCAACACAAGGCTCAATTTAGCTGTAGCTACCACCAACCTCCGACGCAAGCGCAATTTCTTTCATTGAGGACTTACCAACAAGTCATGGTCCTGGAGAGGCAATTAAGAAAAAAATCCGTTCAATTACGTGATAAATGAAAGGGAATGTAAATGTAAGAGGTTTAATGCCTATTATGGACGCAAAAAGGTACGCTGCGCCAGCGTCTTTTTATTGAAAACACAATTAAAATGTAAATACATCAAAAGTTGTTTGGCCTGCATTGACAGTTGCAGAAAATCTGGATTGCATTGCTCTTACCTTTTGATAAACCCACTTGCTGTGTTGCTAGTCCTGCGACAATAGGGCACTATCGTCGGACGAAGCATGATAATGATCTAGACACAATTTCAATATATTGGAAGATGAACTCAGTCTGAAGTGAAGGTTCCTTTCTTTATATGCCCAACCCAAACGAGTCCGATTGATAACGTATAATTGATTCACTTGGACAGCTATATACTTTGTCAAATTTTATTTGTACCTTTTCAATTCTCCATATAGCTAGTTCATGATATAAACTGTTAGGCCCATGATAAATGCCTACTCAGAATACTGTTTTTTTTTAGTATGTGTATTACTTTAAGCATAAATTGTGTTATTAAAGTAAACTCATAAATAAAAATGATAATTTTCTATACAACTTAATTTCCTATATTTTTTCCATAGTTCTATTGGTACGATGTTCTTTTAAAACGAAAAGGACGTATAATAGTTTTTATTTTTTCTTTGTTGAAAGGAAAATTTTTACTTCAGGTCTACATGTATATTGAAATCTTTTAAAAAATCAAGTACCATTTATTCAAATGAAAAATGCGCATCTTCGATTTTTTTTTAATGTTACCTCAAAATCTTTGGTATTGATGCCTTAAATTACTTTAAAGGCCTTACAAATATAATAAATGAGGATATCTACAAGTTTCATAATAATTATGATCCCCTACAACAATGATTTATTTTTTAATTATTATGAGTGGTGAAAAACTCTTTTGGCGAAATTCAAGATTTATACGCCATTTTACGAACAACGTAGCTCCGTCACATTTTATCGTACGGAACACAAAACAGTACCATTTTATAGAAAAAATTATTTTAAACAAGTTTGGAATTCACAAAAACACTAAAAAATACACTGGGAAAGAGCTGTAGGTTAAAAAATAAAAAATAAACATTTTATGTTTTTTTTTTCCCCCCCCTTTTTTTTTTTTTATTATATTTTTTTGTCGGGTGAAAATATGACCTTTTCTGTGTTTCTGTACATTTCACCCTTCTTAATGGAATCTATAAGAAACTTATTTTTGTTATGTGTATTTTATAGGAAATTAAATTTCCTACAATTTGTAATATAATACTTAATTGCTAAAATGAAGTCTTATGTGAGATACGGTGATAGAAAATCGTTGGAACGAAATATTTTTTCGAAACACTCGATTTTACACCCTTTTTGCTGCTTCTTAGCTCTTTAACTGTTGGTGATAGAAAAACACTTTTGCAACTGATTTTGAAGAAAATTTTATTTTCTACAACTTTGTGTCGAAAAGTTTGATTTAAAAATGCTCAGGAAAAAAGTTATGGGCCAAAAACTGGAAAATGGGCGAAATTTCGAACGTTTTTTCAAGATGGCGGAAAAAAGCAATAGATCGAGGATGACGGAAACTCACATTTATTACTACCTAGGGGGCTCACACAACATATAAAAAAATCAGCGTATACCGGACCTTTTGTATGGTAAACCCCCTTTTTGAGTCTCTATTCACTGGACTATTAATACATTAATAATTCATGAATAGGGGAGACCGGGGTTTGTTGGCACAGTTTGGCAATTTAAATTTTTTTCTAATTTTTTGGATTGAAGATGTTTGAAGTGTAAAAAGTGGGTAATGTAGGTCAACATTTTGGCTACAAATCACGCATACAATTGATTAAATATATTGTTGCTTCTTTCTAATAAAAATGTTTTTCCTTGTTCAGTCAAACTATGCCAACCTACCCTATTTGATCCTAAACATATTTACGATAATAATGATACATATTTACTCAATTAAGCATAGATATGGTGCGTCTCAAAAGTTTAGACAGAAGTCATTTTGAGTCACAAAATTTCAATGAAGAGGTTATTTGAAAAAAAAATTTGTTGGTAAGGTTAAGGCAAGTATATATAATTAAAAATAGCACGAATCACAAAGAAAAAAACGAATAATAAATTTTAATTGAATTAATTGTAAAAAATTACCCAAAAAAAATCTGTCTCATAAATATACACAAAATCGATTTAATGTCATTTAATGATCTTATTTCTCATTTTTTTTTGCTAGAATTGTATTTCTGTTTGACATTATGAATTAAAAAATCGCCTTTTACTGTTGATTTTTAACCTTTTTGTACCATTCCTGGTCCAATTACATACCAGCAGCAAATATTACCGTTTTAGCTCTTTTAAAGGGAAATATTGCTGGTGATTGGCGTAATATATATCCCAATTAGATGTAAATAACGACTGTATGCCTAAAACAACAGTACTGACAAGTTTTGCCACCAATTCGCGCATTTTAAAACATGAAATGACGCATTTCCTGTAAAAAAAACGACAATTTTTTTTTTTAATTTAAAAGATCCAAAATTACAAAAAATTGGTTTGTTCTAGATTCTCTTAAATTTTTTGAATCATTGATGTCGCAATTTATGAATTTTGATGTTGGCAAAAATAGAGACGGCACATCATTTTTCTTTAAGATCTTTCTTTGCGGCATTTAAAGTCTGTCCAAGTAGTCTGTTTTTCATATCGTCTTCATAATTGTAATCTGTGTGAAGTGGCTACTGCAGATCCGAGCAAAAGTAATATTTACAACATCATCTCTTGTACAACATTGAAGCCATTCCTTTGCCACATTGGGTTCCTTTGGAAAAGCATGATAGATCAATCCTCTCTGCTTCGTTTTTCTAAAATAGTTTCCGCAAGTGGCTATTGCGCAAGCCATTTTTAAATATTTCATTAAATCATAAAAAACTGAATCAATAGAAATACCTGAGCTCAATTAACAATTAATTAAAACAAAACCCTTCTCTTGAAACCCTTCCCTGTCTGATTCAATCGCATTCTAGGCGATTTCAGTATTCGTGCACTTTTTACGCGGGTCGTGTTGTTAACGCAGCTACGTCACAAACTGGATTTTTGTCCCGTCTCGTCGCGGGGAGACGTCGGAGAAGGCGAAAAATCAAAGTTATGACACAGCTGTTACTTTTATTTTACTAGCCCTGTTCTTGGGGGGCCATTGTGGTGTGAGGCTATTCATATCTCTGTGGCCGCAGCCCTATTGTTCGAAGGGACTGCGTACATCTGTTGATGGCCTAGCTGTCCCACACGTTGTTAATCAGTTTGTCGTTAATCGTTGTCAATCAAACCGTAGAAGTTCTTCTTTCCCCGCGTGACATTCAGTCACTTTGTGTGATAATCCCAACCGACCGGCACTCCCATAACTTAAAATTGTGTTTGTGATACAGTAGATACATAATGGAATAACGTTGTTCGCAGAACACAATGCAGTGTTCAAATTGGTAAATTATTGTTCATGGTTCTCACACTGACTGCTTGTTGTGACTTCTTGGGGAATTTAAATATCAAAAGAATTAACCATGGTGGTCTTGTGAAAAATTCTTTCGCTATATCGTTAACAAAAATTTCTGAAAGAAAAAAGAAAGTATACTTTCCTCTAAAATTAATCGCTGAAATGCTTATCAAAACCAAGTGTGTTTGCTACAGTAACTCTTACAAATAAACGCTTTTTGACAAGCTTTTTTTAACCTTCGAATTTAAGAAAAAATATCATGCTGAAATTACAATTATAGAAAATTAATATATTTTAATATGTCAGAAAGCTCTAGTACCTAATGAGGTTTCCTTTATTATTATTATCTTTTTATTTAAGCCAAAGGGAAGCCAAAGGGAATTGGAATACATTTTTATGTGTTCGAATAATTTACTTGTATCTAAAATATTCGGAAGTAAAAAAGTACAGATAATAATCAATCTCGCTTAAATAAGTATATCTGAATTATTAATCGAGAAAAATAATCATTCTTGTATTGTAACAGCTAAGATTTTATATCCCCCAAAAAATGGATGTTGATCGAACGCTTTACGAATGACACCGAAAAAAAAACCGTTTCTTTGCACAAATGTCAGAAGTGAATCCCTTCAGAAGAATAGTTTATTTCTAAATAAATAGTAGAAGATTAAAATAGGACTTCATTTTTTAAAGACATTTGAGTTTCTTCTAGGCGTCCTTCAATCACATCAATGTCATCGTTTTGTCAAGTGGAAGCTAAGACGCTAGAATTCTACTGTTTGAACTTTAAAAATCTCGAAAAAATCGAATCATTATGTCCAAATTATTATTTTTATTCCTTGCATGTGCAGTATAATTAACACTCGCTTACTTTGAAAAATTAAAATATAGGATTTTCTGTAGTGCTGAATTTCTGTAATTGATATAAATTTTACTTTTAAGATCCATGAAATTGTAGTTCGGCACACATTTCTTTTACCCACTGCCTCTTTATGGTGTTCAGAGAAAGATTAGAACACCAATTGATGATGCTTCGATGAAACTGCAACTTTAACTCAAAATGTCAAATGAGAATAGTTTTAAGAACTGCAAACCCATTGGTCTTTTATGGAGAACAGTTTTAATTACAGAACTGCAAACCCATATCAACCTTTAATTTAAAAATAAAAAAAATGATGCTAAAACATTGAGTATCAACCTTTAATTTAACAAAAAAACAAAAAAAAAACATTATTTTATTTTGTGTCATTTCAATGTTAAAAACACTAAAACTTAAAAAATTTGAATGCTAAGCAATCACTCTGACAGTGGATTGAGGAAACTTTCTAAAACCCCCTAATGGTGGTAATGGTGGTAATATCTTAAATAGGTAGGTATAATTTAAATAGCTAATTCTGCTGTCATTTAAAAGTTTTAATACTGGTTAAGGGTTGTTAAGCAAGTACAAATTCAAAAGCAATTTAATTGCGTTTATACAGGGGATAAATACATTTGCTAACAGTTTTATATATTATACAAACAAATGAATTTTTTTTTTTTAGTAAACACAATGATCAGTTGAAGTTGAATGAAGTGAAACTTCATCATTAACAAAAAGTATTGTTTATTTAATCGAATTGGTAACTTCCAATCCAGATAAGTGCAATGCTTAATCACTATAAGTAAATTAGATCTACAAATATTAAATATTTTAAATAAATTGCATTTTTGAATCATGCCTTTGCACTCGTGAATCATATGCAGTGCTACGAATTGCAATAGCATAGAAAAGCTCGGCTACTATGGTGATCAAAAATTAAACGTGCTTACTACGTAAATAATTTGTTCATAATTTTAAAAAAATCTACATAATTTACCTTTTAAACGTTATTCCTGCTTTTAAATAATTAATTAAGAGTATCGATATTTTAATAAATGAAATAGAATAAGCTATGTACTTAACTGTACAATCAAAAGTTGCAGCGTTACATACCACGCGGTACGCGGTAAAAGTAATCCTTAAAAGCAAAAAAATATGAGAAGAAAACATTATTACAGTTACAGTGATGCAAGAAATTAATATTCTTCCATCTTATTGTCATTTGCCCCGGTAAGGCATGGCCCATGGCAGTTACAGTGATGCAAGAAGTTTTTATAATAATAAAAAACCTAAACACCGATATTTTATAATAAAATGTTTACATACACCGATAATAAATTGTTTAAAAATCGTTGTATTCGTGAAATCGCAAAGTGCAGTGCAAATTTTTTTATTTTGTTTTAAATATACTTTTTGACTTTTTAAACACTTCACTTCATATAAATATAACTTTTAAACACTAACACATGGATTGTGAAAAAAAACAAAAAAGTTAACAGCAGTACAACAAGTAGTGCACAGCATTCTTCTCATCCGTGTTCATCCGAAGTTTGATATGAAAGTTTTTCATTCAATATATTTTTTATAATTACCTGAAAATCGATATTTTAAGGGTATTTAATAGAAAGAATAAAACTGTCGTATTAAGCAGTTACCTAATTATTGAGGGATTTAAAGGAGATAATTTTTTTAAACGATAAATAATAATCAATTCTTAAAATTAAATTAATACAAAACCATAATAAATTAATTATAATCGCAAGTTTCTTAAATGAATTTAATTTTTTTTTCTAATGCAGTATTATATGTAATAAAGGGTGGGGGAGAGAATGCAGGAAATTGCCATGCCCTTTTTACACGTTTTTACTGATTTTAACAGTGGTGCCATCTAGTAAAAATATAATGAACCATGTTAATTGGTATTTTACAAAAGTTTAAATTTTGTAATTAAGATAAAATTAAATTAATAATTTAATTCAAAAATTATCAAGTGGAAATAGTTAGAATTAACATAATATTGCTATTTTTTCTTAGCAAAGCCTTAATAAGGGAATCGAACCCGGCACTTCAGCACACGAAGCTGTTATTTCAACCACTATGCCATTTTACTTACTCAGCCCTCCTGCTCTATAATATATTATTGGCACTATTGGCAGTTGTGAAAAAGAAATTATGTTGTTAAAATTATAAATTATTTTGTTTTAATGTTTTATCGTCAATCAGTTTTGTAGAATACATGCATAGTTATTTTTTTTAAAACAGTTAGTTTAATTAGAATTTCTATTTTGGTTAGGTTAGTTTAGTTTTGAAATGTCGTCGCAATTAGGCTTTTTTTTTAATTTGGGCAATTTATTAATAAACATGCTTCTTTGCAACTTTTTAAAAGGTTTGTGTTCACTTTTTTGGATTGAATTTGCAAATTCTTCAATAAAACTAATTGTTTATAGAGTCTTTATAACGAAATTTTCATACAATTATGATTTATTACCGAGGCAAATAAAAAATAGATTTTTATATTAGATTTTTAACATAACGCGTCTGTACAGGAAAAAAGTATTTAAGGCGAGTTTATTTTCGTATTACCACATTTTCAGCTCTAAAGCTCACGTTTTTTTTAACTAATTTTCATTTTTCAGTTGTGTTTTTTTTAATCTAATCTTTCCTTGCTAATTTGGTAATATTATGTGATGGCAAACTATTTATAGCATTATTCTGATCATTTTCTTTATTATTTCGCATTGATATCTATATAATTAATTTAGTTACATCCATTCAGAGAAAAGTAGTTTCCGGCCAAAAATCGGCTTCGGAGCAAAAACAAAATGGCTGAAAAAAAAGTATGAGTTCCAAAAAAATTTTACTTTCGTTTTGAAATCGCTTTTTGTTTCGGAAATGCAAGGTAAAAAAATTAGGAAAATAAAAAAATGTTGAGCAATTGGTCTGGGTAATTTGTAATGGATTGACGCGAAACGAATAACTTTTAACTCTGTGCATTCACTTTTGAGTAGCAAGCATTGAAACGGCTAAAGAAATTTTCGGTCTCTTTCGAACCCCACCCCCTACTTTCCCCGAAAAAAAATAAAGAATAAACAGCCGTGCTTGGCTGCGCTGGTTATCTTGTGTGTTTCATAGCCTTGTGAGAGGCCATATCAGGGGGCAGGGAATAGCCACCCCCTTTTTTCGGTGTGGGGAATCTTGTAGTAGGGATTTAGGCTTCTGTGGTGCGGGGAAATTTTATACTGCTCAGGGATTAGGAGTAAAAAAAATTTAGATAATAATCCAACTCGGCAAAATGAGTATATCTGAATTTTGAATCGAGAAAAATAATCAGTCTTTGCATTCTAACAGAAAAGATTTCGTTTCAGAAAAAATGGATCTAGATCGAACGCTTTACGCAAGACACAGAAAAAAACCAATATTTGTACAAATGTCGGAAGTGAATCCCATCAGAAGAATAATTTATTTCTAAATATTTGGTAGAAGAGTAAAATAGAACATCATTTTTAGGGACATTAGGGTTTCTTCTAGGCGACCTCCACATAATGTCATCGTTTTGTCAAGTGGAAGCTAAGAAATGAAATTCTGTTCTTAGAACTTAAAAAATAACGAAAAAGGAAAATCATTAGATACAAATTATTATTTTGATTCCGTGCATAATATTATTAACACTTGCTTACTTTGAAAAATTAAAACAGAATTTTATGTAAGAAAAAAATACTGATATTTGTTGGTTGTGTTTACATAAATGACAAATTTTAGTCACCATAATTGTCCAATATAGAATCAGCTTTTATATTTTTATTCATCCTAAAAATGTTATCGGACATGATTTAGAGATTTTTATAAAATTAATATATTGAAGGATTTGTCAAAATATCGCAGAATAAATATCTAAACACACGAATTTATATCTTTAGCAACTGTGGTTTAGAAAATTATTTCTGAGAGATCTAATATAATTGGGCATAATCGCCCTAAACTAAAATTGTATACAGCTAGGAGTTGAGAAGGGTGACTCATCATCCCAAGTAAAAAAATCAGCGAAAAATCTTTAAAAAAAAACCTTGAAATACCTTCAGATTTCCTTAAGGTAAAAAATCTGTACTTTCCCTTAAAGGGATAATGCAGGTAAAAAACCTGCATTTTTTTATTTAAAATTTGAAATTTAAATACATTTCTCCAGAAAAAAACACTATTTTACGAGTAAGCAATGTAAACATAATAAAATCTCAAATCTTACAAGAAGGATGATGCGTTGTTCCTTTCTTTACTAATGAATTCAACACTCAAAAGTATATACAGTGGGAAAAGATGAAAACAGACCTAATTTTTTCCCATTTGCTACAATGAATTATGTTTTAGAGTATAACATCATTAAATTTCAAAGCACCATTTCTTTACATTATTTCTGTAACTGCTGAAGGAAATAACTTAATAAAAAAATTTACTTGAAGAGTATGGGACTTACCAACTTAGAAGTTTATCTTTAGTAGCTAAAATTAGATACCATAAGATAATTTAATCATGTAATTACTTTTTTACAAATCAGGTTTAATTTGTTAATATCATGACTCAAAAGTTAGAACAGAGTAATTATTAGTGAAAAAGAATGTTTTTTTTATCTATCTTGTATACAAAAGTGTTAAAAACATTACTTATATGCATATTAAATTGTACGTAAAAAAAGAATTGCTCGAATTTCCAAGTGACCTGTCAAGAAATTAAAGTTAATTTTTTATTGTAGTTTTATAATTGATATAAATTTTACTTTTAAGATCCATGAAATTGTTGTTCGGCACTCATTTCTTTTACCCACTCTTCTTATGGTGTTCAGAGAAAGATTAGACACCAATTGATGCTTCGATGAAACTGCAACTTTAACACAATGTCAAATGAGCACAGTTTTAAGAACTGCAAACCCATTTGTCATTTTTGGTTAAAATCACCAAATACAGGATCCTTCTATCAACCTTAAATTTAAAAAAAAAAAAAAACTTTAAGTATTTTATTTTGTGTCATTCATTGCTGTATTGGGGGGTATAAGGCGGTATACGGAGTATTTCCTGTGGTTTGTTTGAAAAAATAGTGTATACACTGTGTTTATTTTCCTAATTAGCGTATACCCTTTAATGTTTTAATGAGTTTCACACTTTATTTTAGTTTGGAAAAATATTTCAACAGGCATAGGCTTTGACTACTTATACTCTGAAAATCCAAAATCTGTGCCAGACGATCTAAAAACCTCTGCTAATGACAATATCAACTTTGCCCTGCTCAACGGCAAAGTGTGAATGGGGCTTTAGTTTAATGAACATCATAACAACTAATTTGAGGGCATCTTTATTGATTTCTAATGCTTTAAGTATAATGTTCATTAATGCTAACTGACCACCAGTTTAAATGTTTGCACCTAAGATATATGTTAGATCATATGGTTGGTAAACCATCGGGCAGCCACTGATGTCCAATTAAAAGCAGTAGGTGGGTGAGAAGAAAAGAAATCTCGCTTTGCCCTGTTTTTTTTTGGGGGGGGGGGGATATTTTTAGAGAAAATTAAATAATTTGCTTATTTTCCATATTTCAATGTAAGTTACCTGTTTCTTTTAATTCTAATAAGTTAAGAGCAAAATTTAAAAGCTAAGTTTATTTTATGCGCAGCTGAAACATCTTTTTTCCTACACCTTTATTTAAAATTATGCATATTTGTAAGTTTTATTACCAAGTACCAACTCATATTGAGTATACCCTTTCATTTTTTTTATTTAGACACAGTATACCCTGTGCAAATTTTAAGAATACAGCACTGGTGTCATTTCAATGAAAAAACTAGCTACTTAAAAATTTGAATGCTAAGCTTTCAATCACTAAACTCTCAGAAAAATCCGTCTTTATACACTAAACTTTCCGTCTTTTTTCACAGTAATTTTTCCGTTTTATAAAAAAACAGAAAAATTCCGTTTTCTTTGAACCGCGCATGCGCATCGCGATATTATTGTTGGTGGGTAGAAGAGGCCGCCATTAATTTCTATCGACATCACGACTTTTTGCAGCACTAATTCCTATAATAATATTTTGAAGAGATGTGTCGCAATGGCCGAGTGGTTAAAGCATACGCCTCAGGATTCTCAGGAGTGCGGGGGTTCGAATCCCACCTACTGCCAATCGTCCTATAAATCGGATATGTGTACAGGGAAGCTTAGAGCCCGAGGGCACTGGGACAGACGTGCTCATTAAATCTGTGGAGTCCAAAGTCCCGACGGCGTCAGCGTACGATGTCGCTGGAAGTTCGATATTTCTTCAAAATACATAAAATGTTCGTTTTTTAACGAAAAAATAAACACAACGGATCTATCTAAAAAAACAGAATACTTCCTTCTTTTAGCGGACCAAAGTGTTCCTTCAATTCACGGAAACATTCCGGTAGCAGTGCTGCACAGACTTTTTCCGTGAATTGAAGGAAATGTTTTTGAGAGTGTATGACAGAGAATTGAGGAAAATTTCAAAAACCCTAAAATGTTGGTAATATCTTAATAGGTATAAGTAGCTAAATTCTAAAATATCATTCACTATCAAAATATCATCAGCAATATTTCCCTTTAAAAGAGCTAAAACGGCTAACTTTGCTGCTGGTATGCACAGTGTTGGCCAAAGGTGTGGACACTTTTTGAAAGTTTCACATTTTTCAACTTTGTACAGGATTGTTGTTTTTACAGGAAATGCGTCATTTCATGTTTTAAAATGCGCGAATTGGTGGCAAAATTTGTCAGTTCTGTTTTTTTTTTTTTGGCATACAGTCGTTATTTACATCTAATTGGAATATATATTACGCCAATCACCAGCAATATTTCCCTTTAAAAGAGCTAAAACGGCTATATTTGCTGCTGGTATGCACAGTGTTGGCCAAAGGTGTGGACACTTTTTGAAAGTTTCAAATTTTTCAACTTTGTGTGATTACAGAATATATTAATTGTATATCAAAATAAACAAGTGTATATAAAATTTAAAGTAATTAATCTTTATGAGGACAACTGTCTGCAGATCGGTGAAGCAGTTTATGAGACCTTTGGTCCCATATAATCTATATCCATGGGCACAACATTATCATCATCAAAGTAATTTAATGTAGAATTAAAAATACAGTATTACAATATCTGTATTACAAATAAGTTATGCAACGAATATTATGATCTGTCTTAGTTTTGCAAGTCATGAAACAAGCAACTTGTTTTGCAATTTCAGCATAAGAGAATCCATTGATTGTGCTTGTTTGTTCAACTAAAATGAGAATAACTTTATTTGTAATACAGATACTTTAAATCTGTTTTTAACGATATTCTACATTGAATTACCTTCAACTTAATACTTAAATGTTCATATTTAAGTGAAATTTAATAGATTCAAGCACACAGGTAACAGTTGAAACACATGAAATTTTTAAAAAGTGTCCACACTTTTGGCCACCACTGTAATTGGACATGAAATGGTACAAAATAGTTAAAAATCAACTGTAAAACGTTTTTTTTTAATTTGCAATATCAAACAGAAATACAATTCTAGCAAAAAATTATAAATTGAATCATTAAATGACATTAAATCGATTTTGTATCTATTTATGAAACAGATTTTTTGAGTAATTTTTATAATTAATTCAATCAAAATTTATTATTAGTTGCTTTCTTTGTGATTCATGCTATTTTTAATTAAATATACTTGCCTTAACCTTACCATCAAAATTTTTTTCAAATAAACCTTTTCAATGAAATTTTGTGACTCAAAATGTATTTTGTCTAAACTTTTGAGACGCACTATATCTATGCTTAATTGAGTAAAAAATTCATTATTATTATTGTAAATATGTTTAGGATTAAATAAAATCTTTATTAGAGAGATTTTTGAATGATTCAGCTGATTTATCTCATAGAGATAAGTAAAACGAGCTTAATTTGTGTCCATTTCCCATAATAGCGCAATGCAGGGGTAAGAGAGTGTTAACGTCGTGACGTCATAGCCCCTCCTGAAAATGAGCGCTTTTCGACTTTGGTGAACCAGCCCTTATTCCTACTATCTATGGCCCTGATTGTGGTGTGCGGCTATTCATGGCTCTGTGGCCGCAACCCTATTGTCCGAAGGGACTGAGTAAATCTGCTGATGGCCTACCTGTCCCACACGTTGTTAATCAGTTTGTCGTTAATCGTTGTCAATCAAACCGTAGAAGTTCTTCTTTCCCCGCGCGACATTCAGTCCCTTTGTGTGACAATCCCAACCGACCGGCACTCCCATAGCTTAAAATTGTGTTTGGCATACAGTAAACATAATGGAATAACGTTGTTCGCAGAACACAATGCAGTGCTCAAATTGGTAAATTATTGTTCACGGTTCTCACATTGACTGCATGTTGTGACTTCTTGGGAAATTTAAGTATCAAAAGAATTAACCATGGTGGTCTTGTGAAAAATTCTTTTGCTATATCGTAAACACATATTTCTGAAAGAGAGCAGTCTACTTTCCTCTAACTAAATATTCGCTGAAATCAAAACCAAGTGTGTTTGCGACAGTAACTCTTACAAAGAAACGCTTTTTGACAAGCTTTTTTAACCTCCGAATTAAAAAAAAGAATCATGCTGCAACTACAATTAGAGAAAATTAACTTTTTAATCCCTCAGAATGCTGCAGAAATTAATGAGGTTTTATTTATTATTATTTTCTTTTTATTTAAGTCAAAGGAAATAAGAGGAACACATTTTTTATTTGTGGGAATGATTTCACTTGTATCTAAAATATTCGTAGTAAAAAAAGTATAGATAATAATCAATATCGCCAAAATGAGTATATCTGAATTATTAATCAAGCAGAATAATCAATCTTTGTATTGTAACAGCACAGATTTCATATCTTCAAAAAAATTGATGTAGATCGAACGCTTTACGAATGACACCGAAAAAAAACCCCGTTTCTTTGCACAAATGTCAAAAGTGAATCCCTTCAGAATAATAGTTTATTTCTAAATAAATAGTAGAAGGGTAAAATAAGGCATCATTTATAGAGACTTTTGAGTTTCTTCTAGGCGTCCTTCACAATAATGTTATCGTTTTGTCAAGTTTAAGCTAAGACACTGGAATTCTATTGTTTGAACTTAAAAAATCTCGAAAAAAGTTAATCATTAGGTACAAATTATTATTTTGATTCCTTGCATAGTATAATTAACACTCGCTTGCTTTGAAAAATTAAATATTGGATATTATGTACAAAAAGTACTGTTATTTGTTGATTGAGTTTAAATGAAAAATTTTAGTCACCATAATTGTCCAATATATAGTCAGTTTTTATATTTTAATGGCAAGTACAGTATATTCCCGCTATTTGTGTCACATAAATTTAAAATTGATTTGTATCAATTAAGTGCTAATTAAGCTTGATATTTTGGCAATTTTTTATGTGTGAAATACATATGCATGCGTATAATACAAGAACAATTATAACCTTCTTAGATATTCAAGTTTTCTATTCGGTCAATTTTTCCTTAAAAAGAAATAAAAGTCAAATTAACTAAATATTTTGTTATTTATTTCTAAATATAACATTAACATATAATTTGAGCGAATGTGCTTTAAATTAAATAAGGGTTCTAAGTACTGAAAAATTACCGCGCGTGAAAGCTCTAATTAAACATTGTTTTTAAAATGGAACCGCAAGTTCGAAAAAGAAACCTGGATCCAAAGTGTGGGAAATCTTTATTTTGTTCTTTCTAATTTCTTCTGTTTTGTTGGGATGAGGGTCGAAGAGGGGTTCAGCCACAACGGGAAGTTTCCTTAATTCTCCGCCAGGGGTGTAAGTGGGAGGGGCCGAATCTCCAAGCCTTTCTATTGGTCGGATGATTCTAGCGCCCCCAACAGCGAACCCCTGTGAACCTCATTACCCCTTTCCTTCTTGACCAGCGAAGTTTACCATCTTGGCGCCTCTTTCTCTTCCAAGGATTTGCATTCTCGCGAGGTAAGTTTTCGTACCGTATGGCTTGAGTCTCGCTGATATTGTGTTGCTTAAATTTTATTTATATGTTAGTGAATTGATATCTTATGTCTAGTACATGGTTTTTTGCACATAAAGCTAATAATTAATAATGTTAAAATGCTTGCGTTTTTAACTTGGTTAACTTTTTATTGAAGCGCATAGTCCAGTAAATAAAGGAGTTTTACCATACAAATGGTCCGGTATCGCTGATTTTTTTTATATGTTGTGTGTGCCCTTAGGTAGTAATAAATGAGAGTTTTCGTTATCCTCGTTCTACTGCTTTTTCCGCCATCTCGAAAAAACATTCGAAATTTCACCCATTTTCCTGATTTTGGCCTATAACTTTTCTCCTAAACATTTTTAAATAAAACATTTCGACACAAAATTGTAGAAAACAAAAATATTCTTCAAAATTGGTATCAAAAGTGTTTTTCTACGACGAACAGTTAAAAAGCTAAGAAGCAGCGAAAAGTGTGTAAAATCGAGTGTTTCGAAAAAATATTACGTTCCAACGACTTTTCCATCACCCTAACTCAGTTAAGACTTCATTTTAGCAATAAAATAGGATTTTACAAATCGTAGGAAATTTAATTTCCTTTAAAATACACATAACAAAAATAAGTTTCTTATAGATTGCATGAAGAAAGGTTTTATTTGCAGAAATACAAAAAATGGCTAATTTCAATTCGACGGTACAATGTTTTATTTTTTTACCTATAGCCGTTTCAAAGTGTATTTTTCGGTATTTTTGTGAATACAAAACTTGTAGAAGATAATTTGTTCTGTAAAATGATTCTTTTTGTGTGTTCCATGCGATGAAGTGTAACGGAGCTACACAGTGCCAAACATGATGTGAAATCTTGATTTTCGCCATGAATTTTTTTACAACAATGATTCTTTTTTCATTATTGGTGGACAGTTGGTCAAGGGGTGGGACAAGGGGAGGGGGGATCAAACCATGATCCATGAGAAGAAACTGTTTTAAAAAAACAGGAGTCTGTGGAATGGAGAAAATAGTGCTTATTTTAGAAATTTTTTCTTTTTTTTTTACTTTCCAGGGAGAACGTAAAATGCGGGAAATTCCATAAGTAAAAAACTTACAATCCGGGTTAAATTAACATTATAGTATACGGAAAAAACTGGGACCTGCTGAAAAAAACGTAAAATGCGGGAAAAACGTAGATTCGGGGGACGTAGAATCGGGGTTTTACTGTATATTTGTTATAAATATATATTTTTTATATAAAATACTTTTACATTAGTACTAAATTTTACTTGAGACTACTAAGCTAAGACTACTAATTATAGATTGAATTGTGATTATATTTAATTAATATTTTTTATTTGATTAATACTTTTAAAAATATTGTAGCATGTTTTATTGATTTATTCTGTCAATTGTTATTGATTAGTTGTCAACTTGGTTCGTTTAGATTTTTTCCACAAAAAGGTTGTTTTTAAATGTTAATATTTTTGTTATAAATAAATACTTTTATATAAAATACTTTACATTAGTTCTAAATTTTACTTAAGACTACTAAGCTAAAATACGACCCAAAAGAAGCCGAAATTACAAAATAATTTATTCTATTAAGTCCTTTCCCACAAGGTTATAAGTACAAATAAGCAAATTCAAAAACAAAAAATTAACAAGTTGTTTAAAAAATATTCATAACTTAACTAATAAGTCACAATTTGAAGATATTCAAACCTAATTAACTCAATAGTAAGAACAATTTTGGGCTACTTTTTAAAAATTTTAATCAGCAGTGCGGTTCAAATATTAGCCAAAACAGCTACATTGAGCCAATCTAACAACCCTGAGCGCGGCCCTTCCAGTAAACGCATTCTCTTGGTACCTCTACCATATATAAACGAACCGCAAACGGGTAAAATGTAAGATTTATTTACTTTATACCGCTCCCCGATCTACCGGTAGTCTCCGGTTTCAGCCGGGATTATTTTCTGTAAGAAAGTGGCATTCTAACGACATTTGAAATAATGTAAATAAAATAAAAAAAGTTTCTCTGAATTAAATATTTAAAAATAAAACACCTTGTATTACTGCCATGGTCTCGTAAACTGCAGTAACCATGACTTACAATTGGAAAATTTTGACTCTGAAATAATCCGTTTATAAGGAAACTTCTTCATAGGTCAGAGTTATCAAATGCTTGTAACAATGGTCCAAACCATTAGCCTAGATACTGCAGTTTACCGCCCATGGCAGTGTAATTCGAATTATTAAAAAAAAAAGCGTACATATGAGCCAGCAAAAATAAAATGCATATTTTTCGTTAGAAATTTGGTTGGTTTTGGGAGTTTAAAAAAATGGCTTGTTCTAACTTGAAATTTAACTATACCAGTTAATCGAATTTTATGATTTTTTTAGCAACAAAAATATGTCATAACATCGATCCTTGGAGGGGAGGTATTATGTCCAATCAGAAATATCTGAATAAATCAAATTGTCTACAGTTGAAAAAATTTAGTAATGTACTTTTATTTTATAACAAAATACTTGCCTAGTTTTATAAGTTTTCGAAAAATAATTTAATGATTTACTTCTTAAAACTTTGCGACAATCGACAATTATTGAGGCTTATTAAACCACACCACTCAACACATTAAAAAATATTTAATATTACTTCTCAAATGTATTAAAATGTATAAAATTTAAGAAAAAAATCAAATTGGAAATTTTAGATCTGATACTCATATTTCCTCCAAAAAAACTAGATATTGATTTTTTCTTAAATTTTGAGACTCAAGGAAAATTACAATAAAAAATCAATAAACAAAAAAGTCACACGCACACATCTAAAACAAAAGTACGATAATACCCGATCCTCCTATTTAAACGCATAAAAGAGCTAAACAACAACCGTTCAAAACAATGCAAAAAGAACCGCTCATCGCAAAAAAGAACGTCTTCCAGAGCAACCTGTGAAAAAGAACTCACCCGCTCCAAAAAGAGCTACCCCGAAACGCAAAGAGCTACCTCTCTCCGAAAAAGCATCAAAGAGCTATCGTAGTGCGAAAGAGCATACAAAAGAACACCCTTTTCAGTGTTCTTTAATCGAAATCGTTTTGAAATCTGTCCCATTACTGGAATAGTGGATATTGGGTTTCATGCATTCGTGACGTAAGATGGGAAGAAGTCTTTTCGTCCAAACCTACTCACCAACTATGAGGAGAGGCCATTGCTCGTTTTGTTAGGGACTTTATGATTAATGATTTACCGAGAAACGGAATTAGAATTAGAAGTTGGATGTAAGTTTTTTTGTTTAACGTAAATATAAGTTCTGATGAAAAATCATTACTAAGAGAAGAACAGTTTTTTTCAAAAGGAGTTTTTTCAAGGAGCATACTGCTCCAGTTGTTTTTAAAGAACCTGTTCAAAAGAACACAGTGTTCTTTTTTTTTTTCAAATCTCTAACTTTGGGGTAAAATGACAGGAAAAATATTTGGTTTGGCTCTATTATACATTTGTTACATGGGTGGGCTTATCATAAATTCATAAGTGCTCTGCCAAAAAAAGTATTTTTTTATTAAGTTATTTCATTAAGTCAAGTGTACTTTTCACTTGCCTCAGATCTAATATTGAGTAGAAAAATTCATTTGTCGTACAATAGTAGTAGAAAGAAGTTTGGCTTACTTTTAATACAGCTTTAAAAACTCAGATTCTTAGCTCCTGCTTAATTAGATGGCTTTAGAGCGACATAAATCAATGCGGATAACACAACATTGGCAGTGAATGGTATTTTAAAAAAATTTTCAATTCCTTTCTAATTAAATATTAAAAAATTATTTTCCAGGAGTACGAAAGGAAACTAATTTGGCTGATAAGGTGAATTTAATCAATTTCACATCGTAATTTATTATTCGATATGTTTTTTAGATCGGTCTTCACCATCCAGTAGCTCTGATACATCTTCGGACTCGTTCAATGGAAATGAGCAAGTAGAGTCGATGAATTACATGTCGGATTTCAATGCAAGTTTAGAAAGTATGTTTTCATTTTAAAACATCATAATTATTCTTAATTTTACGTAGTGAAATACATATATTGATATTTTTAGGTTATATTAATAATTGTGTTTCGTTGAGTAATTAGCGAATTTCGTGTGTTTTATGTTAATCATTTGTACGTTATAAAAAAGTGTTTGTTGATTATAATTTTTAATGTTTGGTTTTTAAATTTAAAAATTACGCACTAATGTTTAATTTATAAATTTCTTTGAATTTTTTATTTTAACAAAAAGTTATTTCTCAAATTTCCATCGCTTATATACCCATAAATATAATTTTTCAAGATACTTTTTCTTATCAGTTATACCTAAAACACTTGAATTCAAGCTTATTTTATTTGCGTGCTTATAATACTTTATTTCTTTAATTTTAATCATTTTTCTAAAGTATGTTTGTTCAATTCTTTTCTATTTCCTTTGCACGCAAGCTATTCAGGACTGTCTTATTAATTTTTTGTATTTTCCGCGTCTTTGAGCAGTTGACAGGAGTATGCCCGCATTCATGAATCCTGTGTGGAGGCCTCTCCCGCACGAACGCCCACTCTACGGAACAGGTGAGGGATCTCTATACATATACATACTGACGCCAATTGGTTTGCTTTTTTATTTTGTATTCCTCTTTCTTCCTCAAAGCCAACGGAGCAGTGACATATATACAGAGAAGTGTTTTCGGATTTTTTTTTTTTAATTCGTTAAAATGTAACTTTTTTATTCCATACAATTATTCTTACATTTATTTTGTTTAAAATTATTTGAAGTTCAAAAGTTGTTAATCGGTGTCCAACTGATTATTAGTTTTGTAAGGCTTTTTTAAAGGTGGAAATTACAAGTTTTTTTTTTTATTTTCATAAAAATTTAATTACTATAAGCATTTATTTGTTCGTTTATCAATTTATCGTTTGAATAATTTACGATAGGACACGTTCAAAAATAATGTGATGCTTTACTTTTACTCAATCAGGGCTGCCTTCATTGGACATTTATTCCGATGCATTTTCAGAACTATCAGATGAAAATGAAGGAGGAAAGACTGCAAGTCTCGTCGAAGGATTATTGGAAAATATAGCAGGTATTTTCATTGGTAGTTTTACATCTGAAATTATATTGAGCATGTGTTAAATAATAAAAATTTGATTTTAAATTATAAGTTTTTAATGAGTGTTTAATTTTGTTTGATTAAATGTTCTGTAAAGGTAGTTTTTAAAAGACACATCTCTATATATTAAAATTGATTAATTGTAAGTGTTACAAATTATTATTAAAAGAAAGCCTCATACTCAAATGTCAGGTTTAAAACTCTGTGGTTTAATTAAAAATATCTATGCTGTTTACATTATATCGAGGAGGAGGTTTTATTGAATTATTATTTTTGTTATGTGTTAAAAAAAATAATTATCTTCTTTTTGCTATCATTCATATCATAAGATTTACTTGTGTTGCTTTAAAACCAGATAGTCAGATGACAGTTTTGCATGTTTTAAGCCACTTTTGTCTTTGTTGCCCAATGCAGGAAACGAATTTTGAAATATTTTTGATATTTTTTCACATTTCAACATAATTTTTACTCTATTATTAGCTCTGTCTTTCCTGCCTGTTGAATCTGATGCAATCTCGGACATTTCAAGTGACGGCAATGAATCTACCTGTGCCACTTCAGAATTGTGCTCTAGTTCAGCAGGTATGCATTGTTCAGTATAGGTTTTAACAATTTCCGATTGTGTGATATGCAGTTTAACTTCTTTTATGACATATAGTAATAAATACTTGATTGACGGAAAATGAGCTAAATTGAACTGAAAGCATTTTTAATTTTTATTTATTCTTATTTATTTTTTTTTGCTGATATGAGAGGAAATTGATTTCATATTAATTGATTCGGAGATTCACTGATTTTCAATCAGAAGTGTTGAAATTCATTAAGAATCAGTAGTTTTTTTCCCCGATTTTTTTTTTTTAGTTTCCGTTTGCTTACTTCGTTTTTAAAGTTATTATTTAGAGGCTCGATTTTGATACAATTTGATTGCTTTTTATAAAGGGATACTAGTTATAAGCTTTTTGTTTTAATTAAGGATACATTTATATTTATAACTGATAGCAGATTAGTAATAGTATACGATTTGTGATACATTATTTAAGGATGCATTGTGTCAATAATTTGTCATGTTTCACTTATTTGTTCAAATTCATTCTTTTTGCCCTGAAATTAGGTCGCTCCTCACGGTATGATGCTTCGCAGTCGTCAAGTGAAGATGAAGGAAACGGTCCTAGGTTGCGCATCTCGGCATTTTATTCCAGTTTGGCAGGCAAGTTTTGATTCATAAAATTTTAAACAGATTCATAAAATTTTAAGCAGATTCATAAAATTTTCAACAGTTTCATGTGAAAGGTAATAACATTTATTGTTTCCATATCAAGTTCCCTTACCGAAAAGTATTGCACTCTTAATAACAAAAATAATAGGAAATAGTTCAAAAATAGCAAACAGCTAATCCAAACTTTTGAAATATATTTGGTCTACTTACCTTTCAGTAATTTAGAGGCCTAAGACATTAAATAAATATTTAAAAAAGCTGATTCATCGTGGTTTGGATTTACACTTTGCCAACTTTTCCTTTTAGTCAGCTTACTTTTAATATAGGAGTTTTTGTGTGAATTAATGCAAATAGAGTTGGTTATTTTAGTTTTCTTGGTATTTTAATGAAATGTTGAGCTTGATTTAACTTCTTGGTATTTTAATTAAATGTTGGCATACTGTAAGTGCAACAATTTGTGTCCACGCAAGGAATATACATTTTTTTTAAATGTTTTACAGATTCTTGCAGTGACGTGTGGATTTCCTTGGAATCCCCAGTCCCTCCTCCTTTCGGTCACTACTCGAGGAAGATCTTCGTGGGTGCACTGCCATACGGAATAAAAGACGGTAAGACATCGCATTTTTTTTTCTTTATATTTTGAACCTTTTTGGACGTTTGTACAATTTCCCTCCTTTACAAGATCAGTTTTTTTACTTTTATTAAATTATGATTACAGAGTAGAGCTAATTATTATATTTACAGAGGTTTTTTTTATTAAGTAGTACATTCAGAATTAACCCTTTCAGTCCCAAACATTTACTACACGACAGAAACATATGATATACGCAAAATAAGCTTAATTTAAGTCAAAAATAAGTTCCATTAGAAAAAAAAATCATTTTAATTTTTTAAAATGGTTTTTGAAATAATGTCCAAATTTTTTAACGGTAGAAAACAACAAAATAAAAAAATATATATATTTCCTAAATACACTTCGAGTTATATATTCAAGGTATCTGACCATATTATTAAAAAAAAATTAGTAATTATTTTAACAGAAAGTGTTTAAATTGCGTTTCAAATTTGTGGAACTGAGGTGAACTTATAAAAAATCAGGTGAAACGCTTGTTAGCTATTTTCTAAATAAAAAAATAGTTGTTCTGACTTCTATTGAGATCAATGTAAAATATTGTCTAATAAAACAAAGTGTGAAGAATCGAATGATTGTGTTTGGATGTCATAACGGGACATAAACATTTGGAAAAAAAAACATTGAAAGTTATGATTCTAAATGGTATAAAAAAATAAATATTTGATCTTTAGCTGTTTCTTATTGACACTATGTTAGCGGAGTAATCTTATAAATAGTTAGAAATTTATTTTGACTTGACATTTCGATTCAAATTGCTTGCAATAAATTGCTCCTGTTATTGAAGTAATATCTTAATTATGCACACCCAGCTCATAGATTTAAATCAACCTGAGTAAATACGCTTTAGAAATTATGTATTAGTTATTTCCTGCAATAAATTATAACAAATTATTATATATAGAAATCTTTAGAAATTAATTTTTATTTGGCATTTGTTTCCAAATTTCTTATCACAATGCTTTATTTGAATTATGTAGATGAGCTGAGAAAAGTGTTTGAAGTGTGCGGGACTATAAGAATAGTCAGACCAAGTATTGAAATGTTTACCTCTTCCAGACCATTCAGTGGTGAGTATTTGGATTTATTTGACGCATCATTTGAAAGTTTCTGCTTAATTTGTGTATTTTAGAAGATTTTGAAAATTATTCCTGCTTTTTTTGTTATTCGGTGCAATTCTGATTTTTTCCCCTCCCCATAATAGATGCTTACGTGTACATCATAATGGCAAATGAAATGAATGTTTCCGAACTACTAGAGGAATGTGTTCAGACGTATGATGGAAGATACCTTTTACCAGTGTGGTCCAAGAATAGATTTGTAAGTATGCTATATACTAAATAATATTTAATTGTTTTTTGATAAGGTAAGGAGGGATAAGTGGGCCATTGGGGTAAGTGGGCCACCCTCCTGTTATTTCCCGAATTATGTATTAAAAAAACATATTTTAGAATATTTTTACGTGTTTTCCCCAATAGATAAAGGAAACAATATGGCATAATTTTCATTTAAGTATGTAAAAATGTACAATCTCTTTTGTGACAATTTTTAAAATCGCATCTTATCGTAATTCACGCCATCATACTATTTTTTTTTTATTTCCAAACGGTTGATGAAGCAAAACAAAATGTTATATATTTTGAAAGTGTATAAAACATAGCATCTTTTTGCAGTGTCGTTTACTTGTAATGCTGATAAGGGTAAAACAAAATGGGGGGAGGGGGATTAACTGATTCATAGGGTTAGTCATATTCACTATTCATAGTCATATTCATTGCCTTAGGCCAGTTTAAAAATTGTCGCCCTAACAATTAGGTTACACTACATGCAAAATTAAAAATATGAAAAATAACGTATTATTTCTTTTAATAAGCTTGCATGCCAGCAAAAGTTGCTATGGGGAACAATTGAAGATACATCAGTAATTTATTGTTTTGTTTCAAACACTAAAAAAATCATCTAGATTATCCCACTGGCCCCACCACATCTCTACTAGTTAGGTGTAAAAATATATTGGACGGGTGCCCACTTATCCCACTTTGAGGGGCAAGTGGACCACTCGGACTGCCAAAAAGAACAAAAAAAAAAGTTGTTAGGCCTATATCTTCCAGTGGTATGAGGATCTAAAGTCGAATTATGCCCCCCAAAAAAAGGGTCATACTTTCCCCACCTTAACCTACTTAGAAAAGTCTGTTTTCTTTTAATAAGTGTTACGAGTCATTGTGAAAGGGTTATTAATAATGTGATGAAAAGATATTGATTTTTTTTTCACTACACTTGAGGTATCTTTATTTTTTTTTACATAAAATAGAGCTCAATACTCTTTAAAAGTGAATATTATTTTATTATATTTTTTAAACCCGAAACTGACAGTTATTCACGTTTGGCTGATATAACCACTTAACAGTTACAAAAAATCACTTTCAATATATATTTTTTTATTTATTGGTATTTAATTCTCAATCTGTCTTTTGAAAAAAATAGCATAAGGACTGTTTTATACTTTCCTAAAGCGTCTCTTTATTTTGAATGAATGCAGTATTTTATCTGTATTTCCATTTATTGTGTTAGGTGGAGGTGATTCCTTGGCTGATCAGCGGTCGTCTCTACTCCCCCCAAAACAGAGGACAGGGTCCGGCTGAGAGGAGCGTGTTCGTGGGGGGTCTGCACGGGACCATGACCGCCGGCCTCCTCGCCAAGGTCATGCAAGACCTCTTCGGAGAGGTCACGTATGCGGCGATAGACGTCGACAACTACCAATACCCAACTGGTGAGATTACATTAATATACTATGTTTGACTATGCATTAATTTAAGTGATGGGTTAATATGCATTTTAAAAAGTTATCTTGATTAATTTGTTTAAACCTATGAACTCCATTTCTTAAGAATATTTCTTTAATATTTAAAAATCCATTTTGGACAAAAAAGTCTTGTGTGGTCATTAATAGTCTTTTTGACTGTTGCTATTCATTTCATTTTATTCTCTTGTCACAGTTCCCCCAATTATAATTTCCCCGCAAGACACCATGTTTCTTGCTATCTTTGTTGACTAATAAAAGAAAGCTTTATATGAGTCAAACAAGAAGTTCTTAAAGAACCAAAATAGCCTACTTTCCTATTACTTAAATACTTACTAAAATTCTTATCTTGAAAAAACCAGATTCGTAACAGTAAGTGACATCAACAACAGTTTTCCACATTAAATTTAAAATAAATTTCACTAAACGCAGCATCTAACTAAACACAGCATCTTTCACTACACACAGCTTTATTTGCAGTTATAAATGAATATTTAGTTTTTCGTAGAACTAAAACCAAAAAACTACTCCTCAATAAACATTTACTTGCTAAATTCGGCTAGTTTCGTTTATTTTACTTCGAAAATTTAATAATTATAACTTAAATCTTTTGCAAAAATTTATATTTCAAAGAACAAATATGTAATATTCCTCGCATTTCGATAGAATGGAAACAATTTATATCAACATACAAAGTTCTCGTAGTGAAATATATATTTGACGTCATTTTAAATTGATCGATGTCTCAAAAATAAATGTATTTTAATATATTGTCTAAAAGAATTAAAGTTTCTCAAGCAATTGTTGAGATGGCAATGGTGATTTAATTCTAATAAAAATGGCTTCCTAAGTTTTTTTAATGAGCATTGAATTGTGAAGTTTTTAAAATAATTGAAGTACTTCGAATTAGAATTCGTTTCTGAAATTTTCAATGTACTCTAATTTCGATGCACTGAATTTTTTTGACGTATCTCACTTTTCCGTAGCATTTGTGGTTAAATTCAGCGATTTAAATTACTCGAAATTGAATTTCAATGCTGATTCAATGTGAAATTCGTCGTCAAATAGTAGATTTACGTCCGTCCTATCGTACAGACAGACGGACAAAAAGTATGAATGTTGGGTGCCTGAGGTTATACCTTTCTAATAAAAAAAAGAATTTTTAAGATCGGATTGATAGAACTGATTTTGGAAGGGGGGTACAGACGGACGGACATCGACCGCAGTTCAATACCTACTTTTTCATTTTTTTTAATTCTTCGAATTAAAAAAATATATATATACGAAAAATTCATTTGAAATGAGGTGACCTGGCTTAATATTATAAATCATTTTACTTAATTCGATCCATATTCTGAAATTAACCTAGCAAATTGTAGGTAATTATTTGTTTTTAATTTTTCTATTTTTTTAAAAAAAATTAAATTGTACATATGTAGACTTTCTTCTTGTTTTTGACAATATCATCATTTCCTAGGATCTGGACGTGTGACTTTTAGATATCACAGAGGTTTTGCAAAGGCTGTTAAGAAGGAATTCATTTGTATCTGCACCGGCCGATTTTCAAAAAAGGTATGTTTTCCAACTCATTCCGATAGAATAAAAGGAGCTAAACAACAAATACACATGTTTGGTACTATAAGTGTGATGCACGTTTTGCTGTAAACGTTATTTAAAACTCAGAAATAATTTAAAAAGTAGTAGTAAATATGTTAAAGGACCAGTTCATGGCAATAGTTTTTGGAAGAACATAAATGCTCTTCAAAAATTTTTGTGTTTGTCAGGATTTTTGTAGTTTCTCAGATATTGTATTATGTTTTGTTATTGTTGTGAGATTGCATATAATTTAGTTGCATATGTTTTAAGAATGTAGCAATCCAGTCATTAAAATTTATGTGGAGGTGTAATTTTAATTTCCATACTACGTTAATATCGTAAAATGCGAACAGTTTTATAACGGCTATGTTCGTCACCTGCCCAGTGTCGGGATTAATCTAAATTTCATAATGTCTTGAAAATATGTATCATTGATAATCTGCTATTGAAATTCAAATTCGCAGGACATCAATTTTTAAATAAAATATGCAACATTTGGTTCTCATTTACGAGGAACGAGAAGGTATATTTTGACATAACTAATTAGCCATTTCCACTAGCAACATTCACATCAGAATTTTTTTTGTTTTAAATAAATATGTAAATTAGAGTGCGATGTGAGGCAGCAAGGAATGGCAAGTTAACATGTGCCACAAAGAAATTCTTTTTGAGGGTTGGTTCCGTATTATTTCTCTAAATTGGGAAACGATGTACTTTTTTTATTTTAAAAAGAAGACCTAATTTTAATTTTTCGTTTAAACATTTATTAACGAATAAATACGTCCTAATCCACTAAATATTCATTCTTTTTCATTTAATTTTGCACGATTTAAATTATATTTAAAAATTAGTTTGAAGCCCTGAAAAATAGTTTCAATGGAATATAAAATGTTTCCCTTATTTTTAAGGATGTGAGGAAATTTGCGTATTTATTCTTCAGAATACATTTTCACCTACACTCAAAAAATTTCCATTTTTTAATGAAAATATTGTGTTGAATTTTGAGGTAAGAATTTTAACCCAGAAATAAATTCTGCCCCTGACAATTTTTTTTGGACGCATGCATTTCGCTTGAAAGCAGTTCTAAGTGCCAGGTTTTGTTAGAAACAAATGTTCTTTTTATTTGTGTCACTTCACAACAAACCTTCTTAATTTCTTATCCATTGACTTCTCTTTTTGAAGGTGCAAATCCAGCCCTACCTGGAGAAGGATGGGGGCGCGTGCGAGACCTGCGGTCGCCCCAATGCGCTTCAGTTCTGCAAGCCCTGTATGAGGAATTTCTGCTGGCGCTGCTTCGGAGAAGAGCACCGGAATATGCCGAACCACGTGCCCATGTCGCGATGGTTAAATTGATCCTTCGACAAGTGGACACCACTTGGTTTTGTTAGGAATGTGAATGGTATTGATTTTAAGTGAATTGTGTTGATCTTGTTTTTTATGATAACTTTGCTCCTTTATTTTAATTGGAATATGTAACTTTTTAATGGACAATAAATGTATTTTGTAAAATTGTACTTCGCCTTTACATTTATTCTTTACATTTCACTGTTTATGTTTTTTCCGTATGTTATCTACTTTTTAAGAAAATTGAGCAAAGAAAGGAAATTTACCTAGAGTTTGACATTTCTATACTAACTGCATATAATGATCTTTTTAGATTGATCTTTTGAAGGTTAAGCATTTGGTTTTAGAACATGTTAGAAAACATTCAATCCTTGAATTAAAAATTAAAATTATAATGTTTAATTTAACCAGCGTGTAAGTCAGAATATAATCAGTTAGAAAGAAGAAACATATAACCTATGGCTATCGCAAATATTCGAAGTCTCACAAAGGATTTAACAGCAGCATTAAAATTACCTACTGAAAAGGGCTTCTAAAATGTCTCTTCTCCTTGAAGTTAATAAAACAAAAAGTGTTGCCCAAGTATTACATAATTTTAATAATTATTATACATTTCCTATTTATGAATTTTTTATTTTGATTTAAAAAAAATTAATTATCGGCTTCACCTTGAACAGTTTAAACATTAGACAACTAATAGATTATCAAATTTTTAAAGGTTGTTTGTGATTTCTGTAAAAGTTGTTTTTCCTTGTTAGTACGTTTATTGCCGCTAAGAAACAGCGCAGGGGAAACTCAATCCTCAGGGTTCTTAGGAGAAATTCGGAAAAAAGAGGGCTTTGGAGAATAGATTTTTTTTATCTATAAATTTGTAGTGAGAGCTCATTTCCTGTTCAAATGTCTGTTATTTTTACAATAAAAAAACACAGGATCATAGGGACAATACTTGCTAGCATAGAAAAGTAGATAGTATTAATTTCCAAAAATGAAGATACATTTTCCCTAAATGTGATCAAAATTAGATTAAAATCAACATATTTTCCCTTCATTTCTGGTGCTGTTTCTAGGAAGAAGCAGTACTAATAGCATAACATATTTTAATAATAATGCTATTTATCCTATATCGCTTTTATATTGTATTATCAAGTAAACAGCCAGAGGTGATTGCTGATTGCATTATGGGGGTACTGGGGCTAGTTTTCCACATTTAATTCTTTTATATTGTATATTTATTACTTTTATTTATTTGAGGTAAATAAGATACCATTGTCATACCATACATGGTTATCTACAAAAATGGAGGTTCGAATACAGATTCTAATAATAGAGTTGCGGCCACAGAGCCATGAAAAGCCTCACACCACAATGAACCACTTTGAAAGTGAAGCTTTACGTCGACAAACGAAATTTCAAGGTAAATGGGAAATTCAGGGAGTGTAAAACTTTCTTTATGTGAATGCACTAAATTCAAGAAAACAACAGGTTGTTCTCTTTATTACTTCGGAATTCAATATCGGAATACAGGACATAATAGTTTGTTATCTTCATTTGTTTGTTGCTAAAACAGTATATGCTATTTCAATATTTTGTTGAATTCAAAGAAATAAATAATGATGAAATCGTTGTAATACCCAAAATCGCTTTCCTCTAAATTTTGCAGATTATTTGAGACAAAAATAAATATTTAAAATATTGTTTTAGACACTGGGCCATATGGGCCCTTACTTAATTAATTTAGGTAATAAGTAGTAAATTTGTATGAAAAATCTTTACATTTACAATACAAATACGTAAATATATATATTATTTTTTTCATTTGAAATTTTAGATTTGCTATTCAAAGAAAATTTATAAGTATTTATTCATTTTTTTACAATTAAATGTTTCAGTACAATTTTATATTAAAAATATATATTTCTGTGATTTCTCTAGATTTAAATAAAAAAATAAAGGAAAACATTTTAGATACTTGTACTCACGGTACATTTTAGCAAAAATAATTTTGTCTAATTGACTGTTTAGGGGTAAACTCTTAAAATTATAATTCAATCAGCACATTTAAAATAACTCTTCAAAACAATAGCTAATTGTTCAATATAATAAATCCAATTATATATAAAATACTGCATATTATATGTTTACAGTAGAGCTTAAATTTTCAGGCAGATTCAAAAATACTACAACTTTCCTTAAAATAGTTTTATTTTTATTAACAATAAGTTATTAACAAACTTTTTGCTGTAATGTGAATGAAACAAAAATTTACATGAAACATGAAAAATATAAATGTAATAATCGTGTTTGTCAATCTGATTGTAACTAATAGCATTCGGATATCTGTTCGTTACAAATAACCGTACGTGCAACTTAAATCAAAATTTAAACTTTTCATCTTCTAGCCATTATTTTATTTCTGAATTTTTAATTTTTTTTTTAAAATCGAAAAATCCCAATATTAATGAAGAAGTTTAAATTCCAGGATCCGGTGGCGAGATTATGCTAACCCTTTTTTAGCTTGTACCGTCAGTGCGGGTAACTTTGGCCAAAATCATAGTTTTTTTTACAAAAGATGAAAAATTTAACTACAAAAACGATTTAAACACTTTAAAATCATTATGCATTCTATGTATTGTACTTTTAGGAATAATTTTCAAGCATTTTTGCTAAATTTTATAAATTAATAAAAAAATTGGTATTAATTTAAAAAATTAGGACGCTGTTAGGAGCCGGGCGGGTAACTTTGGCCACCCATGAAATACATAAAAAGCACACTTTTTAACATCCTTAACGGCTGTATTAACGAATTAAATAGCAATATTAAAACTTTTAACTTAAAATAACAAAGTTATAAGACATATAGTTATTAAAAATGGCATATAATTTAACATTTACATCTGCAGTGGAATGGCATTACACAATGAATACTAGTATTGTTTGTCGCTTAAAAGAAAAATAAATTCTATTTTAATAATTGAAAAAGAACTCTTTTGAAGCAAGATGTAATAACAAATATATTCATGAAAAGCAAACGATTTTATTATAAAAGGGGAAAAAATAATGTATTTATAATTAGGAATCTGAAAATGTTTACCTTTCGACATTTACGATTTTGAGTGGTATACGTTTCTTGCATACTATCTTTATCTTTTTATTGTTTAAAATCGTTTTATTTTTTAAAAAAAAATCTAAAAAAATGAGTAATCATAAAAGTAAGAATTTTTCAAAAATAGTTAAACAGAATACACTTTTACGTATATTTTTTTAAGTGCAAAGTTCCATAAATAAATATTTACATCTGTGGCCAAAGTTACCCGCATTCATCGGCAAAAGCTTCCCAATTACCAATATTTAAATACAGCATAAAAAGTATTCAATTTAGAGTAAAACAAATGGTGTAATATTCTTCCCCATAAATAAAAGAATCGAATAGAGTGTTTTATTTAAATATTTTCAATATTTTTTTAAGTGTTCCAGACAAAAGTTGGAAGAGATAGATTTTTGTCATTTTATGCTTGTAAGAATGAAAACAGCATTCGTAGTATTGCCAGAATTAGAATGAGAATTTTTTTTACATGAAATGAAAGGGGATATTTCCACCTTTCCAAAAATGTCAAACAATTTAAGATGAGATCATTTTATGAAGAGAAATTAAGAAACGAATCTTTTTCCGACGCGTGGCCAAAGTTACCCTCCGTTTCCAAAGTTACCCGCTTTGACGGTACTTTTGAAAACACAGATCCTAAATATTTCCTGTTTTATTTAGGAGATTTCCCCCTAAATGAAATCAAAATTAAGGCTTTAATATCTGAGCAAATAATGCAAAATAAATATTTATTTTTTATACAAGGGGTATTTTGAAGGTGCTGAAAATTTTTATGTAACAAAAAATTGGGTGTTGCTGTTGGAATTTTCAAAGTTGGTACTCATTTCAATATGTAAACAATCCCTTATAAAAATTCTGTTGTCTGTTCTCAATTCCTTAAGCAATTTCTTGAAAATTGACTTCTTACATAAAATTGCTTGATCAATAGCAGCCGAGAAACGAAGGGTGAATCGTTTTTTTTTCCCAGCTGTATCTGGTATCAAATAGTATAGTCTCATAATTCAAAAACAAAGCGGCTCATTGGCTGAGAGGTTAAACGCGTCCGAATCGTAAGTCCAAAATCTCGGGTTCAAGCCCCGGCTGAGTCGTCGGATTTTCTGGATGGAAAATTTCTGGGTGCGCATGTCATATGATTATGTGGCATGTAAAAGATCCCTGGAGGGCCATTTGGCCTGGGTTCTCTCGGCAAAATTAAATCTTGACATACTTTAACATCCACAGAGAGCTCAGATTCATTGTAATCTGACCATCAAAATCGGTAGCGAGAGTCGCCAAAAAAATGGCTCTCAGTTCTGGGGAATATGCCGAGTGCAAAGTCTAGACCACCAATGTTGCTACCCCATTAGAGAAAAAAAATATTTAAAAAACAAGATAATAGGATACTCATGGATCATAGGATAAAAGGATGAATGTTCGACGTAGATCTATTACCTAATACTTTGACCTTATCTTATTTTTTAAATAAGTCGAACTTAAAAAAAAACTGAAATTCACTTTTTCATATCTTAGTATGTACTACTAACATATTCTGAAAATTTTAAGAAAATCGAAGGTATCAACTATCACAAATTGTCCCCTTCAAAAAAATGACTCTTAAACGATTGTTTTAAATATCATTTTTAACATTTGAATATCTATTCCAAATTGTATTATTCATAGTATAATAGAATTATATTTTATTTTAAGAATCTGATTATAAACCCCTGGAAGTTAAATATATTTATTATTTTCAATATTATTATCAAGTTTTCTGAATGGGGAAAAACTTGTTAGGGCATGTGTCATAAAAAAACTATTAACTATTAAAATATTGAAGTCAACAAATATGTTTCCAGTTTCAGCACACATTGGTACGATACAGGCTATGACTACATACTTTACCATTGCCCAACTTCTCTGTATGATGCCTTACACACTGGCCTTCCGCATACCAGTCGATGAAATTACAGAAGGAAACCTCCACAATCATCGTCCTCCATCCAACGCTGAAACTAACGCTAACACAATCACCGGAATCACAGAAGAATTAATCTTCAATCATATCCTTCCATTCAACGCTGAAGCTAACGCTAAATCAATCACTGGAATCCCTAGAGAAGTCTTCCACAACCATCGTCCTCCAACCAACGATAACACAATCAATAGAATCTCGAAAGAAGTCCTCTATAATCATCGTTCTCTATCCAACGCTGGAACTAACGCTAACGACCGCGTGAAACGTCAAGATTTTCTCTTTACTCCTGGTCAGCGAATGGTTTATACTAATCTAGATGATAGAGCTCCATATTGTGACAAATTCGGTTGCAAGAAACATTCCAAGACTAGAAAGAGCTCGCCATCAACACTATTCCTTAAGAATTCTTGTGGAAGTGGAAAAAGGTTTGATAAAAAGACTAGGAAATGCCGACGGTTGGTGGTTCGAGTCTGAGAATGCAGGTAAAAGAACTAGTGCATGTCCAAAAAAAATAGGAAGAAATCAAATCGTATTAAATAGTATGGTTAAATAAGCTTGAAAATTCCGAACTTCATCTGATATCATTTAGATTATGGAAATGCAAATATACTTATGTAACTGAGGTTGGTTAATGAGATGTCATTGTAAAAGTGTAATTACAAACAAATAATTAAAAGTATTTCACCTAGGACCTCCCTTTCTTTCTTCTACGAAACTTGTGGTTAGAGTTACCCACCTCTGTTGTTGTAGGTAACCATGTATGGTATGACAATGGTATCGTATTTACCTCAAATAAATAAAAGTAATAAATATACAATATAATAGAAGGAAATGATCAAAACTAGCCCCAGTACCCCCATAATGCAATCACCTCTGGCTGTTTACTTGATAATACAATATATTCGAAGGCGTGGGGACTGAGTAAATCTATTGCTTGAAAAAGTTGTCCGCAGTACACAATGCAATGTTCAAATAGGTTCATGGTTCTCACACTGACTGCATGTTGTGACTTCTTTGGGAATTTAAGACTCAAAAGAATTGACCATGGTGGTCTTGTGAAAAATTCTATTTCTATATCGTTAACAAAAATTGCTGAAAGAAAGTAGTCTGCTTTTCTCTACCTAAATATTCGGTGTATTGCTTATCAAAACCAAGTGCGTTTTTGTCTTACAAAGAAACGTTTCTTCACCAGCTTTTATAACCTCCGAAATTTAAAAAAATATCATGCTGAACTTACAACTAGAGAAAATTAATTTCTAATATCTCACCAAGCTGCAGTACCTAATGAGGTTCTCTTTATTATTATTATTATTATTATTATTATTATTATTATTATTATTATTATTATTATTATTATTATTATTATTATTATTATTATTATTATTATTATTATTATTATTATTATTATTATTATTATTATTATTATTATTATTATTATTATTATTATTATTATTATTATTATTATTATTATTATTATTATTATTATTATTATTATTATTATTATTATTATTATTATTATTATTATTATTATTATTATTATTATTATTATTATTATTATTATTATTATTATTATTATTATTATTATTATTATTATTATTATTATTATTATTATTATTATTATATTATTATTATTATTATTATTATTATTATTATTATTATTATTATTATTGTTGTTGTTAGTGTTACTGTTATTATTATTATTATTATTATTATTATTACAGTAAATTTCCGTCACAACGAAATTCAAGGGACCGAAATAGTTCTTCGTTATAATAGAATGTTCGTTGAAACGGAATTTCACAAAAAAAAAATCTATAATTCAAAATTCTTCAAAAGTCAATAAAAATATACAAATATTTCATTTATATGCAAGTTACAATACTTATAATTTAAATAATTAAGTTTAAATAATATATAACTAAGTGATATGTATTATTATTATTATTATTATTATTATTATTATTATTATTATTATTATTATTATTATTATTATTATTATTATTATTATTATTATTATTATTATTATTATTATTATTATTATTATTATTATTATTATTATTATTATTATTATTATTATTATTATTATTATTATTATTATTATTATTATTATTATTATTATTATTATTATTATTATTATTATTATTATTATTATTATTATTATTATTATTGTTGTTGTTGTTTTTGTTGTTGTTGTTGTTGTTATTGCTATTATTATTATTAAGGGGAAGCTAAAGACCCAACATCATTTTTTCCCTTCCCATGTTAAGTCTATGGGACAGTTTTTGGAACAGCGTGCCTTTGCTTTTGAGCTTATTTACTAGCATTTTTTTGCATTAGGAAGTCCAGGAAGTTTTCTGAAGATCCTCAAGCTCACTTTTTCATTTTATTTTGCAAGATTTTTTAAAATTTGAAATAAAAAATCTTCCTGCTATTTTTATAACAATTTAAAACTTTTTAATGAAAAGTAAGTGCTAAGCATTAAAATTCAAACCTTTTTTTATAATGTGCTGTAAATTAATCGTAAAACTCTAAAAGGGAGTGAAGGTATGATTTTTTGAAGTTATCTTGACGTGACAAAAAATTATCCGAGTATTTTGCTAGTGTAGCGTAGCGCCCTCTGTGAAATTCCCTCTTGGTAGGGATCCATCCTCCTAGGTAGGGATAAATGGGGGGACGCAAAATGGGGGTGTCACGCAGCTTTTTACGACAAATCACTCTCATCTTATTCCTCAGTTACAAGAGGTCAAAGGTTGTACGTTAATTGGGCTTCTTACTTCTGACTAGGAAATTGAGTTCTGAACGAGAGTGGTTCTGTGGCAGCAATCTATTATTGATATTTACTGACTCTGAGTGGATATTGAGAAAAACGGCATAACCAAGAGAAATCTTTATTCAGTTATTAATATTTTCCCGATTGTTATTTATAGGAATAATAAATTATTGAAATTGTGCATAAATCATACATATAATTAAAATAAAAAAATGTGAATTTTCTGTTTACGAACTAAGTGCTATTTGTAATGGAATTTTTTTATCTAGCGGACAGGGCGGGCAAAATAATCATATGGGTATGTGATTTTGGCAATTTAATGCTTCATGAGTTTTTTTTTAAGGTCCGAGGGATTTTTTTTACTGAGAGTATAGTAGTAACGTAGGCAGAGTCGTGACATGGTTGGCGCGATATGGCAATCGTGTTACTTTTGTAGACCAAGTTCAGGCCAAGTCTGACAACCAGAATATATTTTCTGATCAAGTATCCGATTCACGGAGTCCGTGATCACAAGAACAGATTGGATGTTCAAATACTTTTTGTTTAAGTTTGAACCATTTTTCTGAAGGAGCCTAGAAATCAGCAGCCGGAAACGATTACCTTATCTTTTTTCTACTTCCGCTAGTACTGAGGTTTCTGAGTTTAGAATATTTTTTAATAGACTTATAGACGCTTATATATTTAGATTTTTATGTTGCTAGTAAATTTCTAGTCCTTGAATTTTTCTTGAAAAGTTCATGAATATTTTTTGCCTTGCAAGTGTATGAACCATGTTTATAAGGATATGTATTGAAAGACCAAAAGTAGGATGTTTCAAACAACCAAAACTTAATTTTATAGCCAGGTGCAGGAATTTAAAGATTTGCCGCCTGTAGGCTACGAATGATTTTCCGCCCCTGACACAATATTCTCCCCCTTTTGGGGAAAGGTAGCTGGTTAGCTGCAAAATAGGATGGTATGTGCTGTTCAAAATAAGTACACACATTAGAATCATCTATGTGCCTTTACACACTAAATCGAAAGCAAAATAGGCGAATTGTTTAAACTGTTTTACTATTTTTCTCTCAACTAAGAAATCCGGGAGAAGGGGGTACAGCAGTTGCCCTCGCAGCGACCATGTTTGTTACGAAATATTGGTACTATATAGTATATACGTTTATGGGGGGGGGGGTACGCATTAATGTAAAATATTTGTTTTCTTTCCTAAAAATATTCGCATCTTTATAATAATTTTTCATGCTGAATGCCGCAATAATTTGTCGTAAAATTCGCCGCTGTAGGCTACAGCCTACTTAGCCTATTTAGAAATACGGGTCTGGCCAAATGAACAACAAAAACATGTTCATAGACAAATCTGAAAATTATCCAAAACCATTTAGTAGAATACTATTAAATAATTATTTAAATTTGTCATTCGTGATTCGTATAAAAATATTAATGTGTCGTTATATATGCTGCTAAATAAAATTAATTAATTGCTATACGAAGATTGATTTGTGTATGAATTCAAGAGATGTAATTGTCGTGAGGCGTTGATTTATAAGCAACTATTTTCTTCAGAATTTTGCTACAGCAGTTTTCTTCTACATTTTAGCTGCAGCATTTTTTGATCCAGATTAATCCCTGATTTTCCACTTATACACCCGACACTGTCTGTAAGCTTCGAAGCCCGAAAAAAAAAAAAAAAAAAAAACAGTCAACCTGTCTGCGCATTTTCTCCCCCTCTCCCGTCACTTGGTAATTGGAATTCGCAAACCCCTTTTTAGAAGGGGGGCGAAGTCAAAGTCTCCCCTCGCATTGTACAAAAATAAAACAAAATTCCTCAAGCTTTAAACTTCTACAGCAATACTTTTACCACATTTTCAGCTCTAAAGCTCACGTTTTTAAATAATTTTCATTTTTTCAGTTGTGTTTTTTTAATCTAATCTTTCCTTGCTAATTTGGTAATATTATGTGATGGCAAACTATTTATAGCATTATTCTGATCATTTTCTTTTTTATTTCGCATTGGTATCTATAAAATTAATTTAGTTACATCCATTCAAGTAAAAGTAGTTTCCGGCCAAAAATCGGCTTCGAAGCAAAATCAAAATGGCTGAAAAAAAGTACGAGCTCCAAAAAAAATTTACTTTGGTTTTGAAATCGCATTTTTTTCGGAAATGCATGGTAAAAAAATTACTAAAATAAAAAATGTTGAGCAATTGGTCTGGGTAATTTGTAATGGATTGACGCGAAACGAATAACCATTAACTCTGTGCATTCACTTTTGAGTAGCAATCATTGAAACTGCTAAAGAAATTTTCTGTCTCTTTCGAACCCCACCCCCTACTTTCCCCGAAAAAAAATAAAGAATAAACAGCCGTGCTTGGCTGCACTGGTTATCTTGGGAGTTTCATAGCCTTGTGAGAGGCCATATCAGGGGGCAGGGAATAGCCACCCCCTTTTTTCGGTGTGGGGAATCTTGTAGTAGGGATTTAGGCTTCTGTGGTGCGGGGAAATTTTATACTGCTCAGGAATTTTCTTCTTCACATTTTTCCCTAACTAACAAATTTCAGTATCGCCCTCTGTTGTTAAGAAAATAAAAGCCAAACTACTGGGAGGTATTTAGCTCCCCCTTAATTTAAGCCAAAGGCGATAAGAGGAGAAAATTTTTTATGTGCTGGAAAAAATTCACTTGTACCTAAAATATTAATAGTAAAAAAAAATTTAGATAATAATCCGACTCGCCAAAATGAGTATATGTGAATTTTGAATCGAGAAAAATAATCAGTCTTTGCATTCTAACAGAAAAGATTTCGTTTCAGGAAAAATGGATCTAGATCGAACGCTTTACGCAAGACACAGAAAAAAACCCGTTTATTTGTACAAATGTCGGAAGTGAATCCCATCAGAAGAATAGTTTATTTCTAAATATTTGGTAGAAGAGTAAAATAGAACATCATTTTTAGGGACATTAGAGTTTCTTCTAGGCGACCTCCACACAATGTCATCGTTTCGTCAAGTGGAAGCTAAGAAATAAAATTCTGTTCTTAGAACTTAAAAAATCACGAAAAAGAAAAATCATTAGATACAAATTATTATTTTGATTCCGTGCATAATATTATTAACACTTGCTTACTTTGAAAAATTAAAACATAGAATTTTATGTAAGAAAAAAATACTGATATTTTTGTTGATTGTGTTTACATAAATGACAAATTTTAGTCACCATAATTGACATGCATTTTTTTTTTTTTTTGTTATGACCATTTAGTCAAGAGGTAGGTTTAATGTGTTAAGTTTTGATTTTTAAACTTGATTTTTATAAATACCATTGAATTTGCCCAAAATATCTCGTCGACTAAAGTAAGTGGATTCTTGTGTGATTTTCAAGGTAGTTATGAAATTATATATTTATATAGTGCTTTGTACAAACGTGCGTAGATAAATGTTATATAATTGTACGGAATGGTGAGTATGGTATGTATGGTGTGGTACGTATGGTTTGTTTGGTACGGAATGTATGGTGTGATATATGTATATGTGTGGTTTGTATGTAAGTTTATTATTACTGAGATAATTATGGTTGAAACATTCATTAAAAAGATTTAATTCAAATATAATTTTTATATTTGTTCATTTGGATTAAAAGAGATGATAAAAATATCTCTTATTTTGTAAATTCGCGATTCCTTTATAGAAATCGTGAGCGTTTTCTAATGTGTGGCTTATTCGTGCTACGAACATATTTTTTTTTTCAAATATAAGGATGGCCTATGTCGATTATTACTTGATAATACAATATATTCGAAGGCGTGGGGACTGAGTAAATCTATTGCTTGAAAAAGTTGTCCGCAGTACACAATGCAATGTTCAAATAGGTTCATGGTTCTCACACTGACTGCATGTTGTGACTTCTTTGGGAATTTAAGACTCAAAAGAATTGACCATGGTGGTCTTGTGAAAAATTCTATTTCTATATCGTTAACAAAAATTGCTGAAAGAAAGTAGTCTGCTTTTCTCTACCTAAATATTCGGTGTATTGCTTATCAAAACCAAGTGCGTTTTTGTCTTACAAAGAAACGTTTCTTCACCAGCTTTTATAACCTCCGAAATTTAAAAAAATATCATGCTGAACTTACAACTAGAGAAAATTAATTTCTAATATCTCACCAAGCTGCAGTACCTAATGAGGTTCTCTTTATTATTATTATTATTATTATTATTATTATTATTATTATTATTATTATTATTATTATTATTATTATTATTATTATTATTATTATTATTATTATATTATTATTATTATTATTATTATTTTATTATTATTATTATTATTATTATTATTATTATTATTATTATTATTATTATTATTATTATTATTATTATTATTATTATTATTATATTATTATTATTATTATTTATTATTATTATTATTATTATTATTATTATTATTATTATTATTATTATTATTATTATTATTATTATTATTATTATTATTATTATTATTATTATTATTATTATTATTATTATTATTATTATTATTATTATTATTATTATTATTATTATTATTATTATTATTATTATTATTATTATTATTATTATTATTATTATTATTATTATATTATTATTATTATTATTATTATTATTATTATTATTATTATTGTTGTTGTTGTTAGTGTTACTGTTATTATTATTATTATTATTATTACAGTAAATTTCCGTCACAACGAAATTCAAGGGACCGAAATAGTTCTTCGTTATAATAGAATGTTCGTTGAAACGGAATTTCACAAAAAAAAATCTATAATTCAAAATTCTTCAAAAGTCAATAAAAATATACAAATATTTCATTTATATGCAAGTTACAATACTTATAATTTAAATAATTAAGTTTAAATAATATATAACTAAGTGATATGTATTATTATTATTATTATTATTATTATTATTATTATTATTTATTATTATTATTATTATTATTATTATTATTATTATTATTATTATTATTATTATTATTATTATTATTATTATTATTATTATTATTATTATTATTATTATTATTATTATTATATTATTATTATTATTATTATTATTATTATTATTATTATTATTATTATTATTATTATTATTATTATTATTATTATTATTATTATTATTATTATTATTATTATTATTATTATTATTATTATTATTATTATTATTATTATTATTATTATTATTATTATTATTATTATTATTATTATTATTATTATTATTATTATTATTATTATTATTATTATTATTATTATTATTATTATTATATTATTATTATTATTATTATTATTATTATTATTATTATTATTATTATTATTATTATTATTATTATTATTATTATTATTATTATTATTATTATTATTATTATTATTATTATTATTATTATTATTATTATTATTATTATTATTATTATTATTAAGGGGAAGCTAAAGACCCAGCATCATTTTTTCCCTTCCCATGTTAAGTCTATGGGACAGTTTTTGGAACAGCGTGCCTTTGCTTTTGAGTTTATTTACTAGCAATTTTTTGCATTAGGAAGTCCAGGAAGTTTTCTGAAGATCCTCAAGCTCACTTTTTCATTTTATTTTGCAAGATTTTTTAAAATTTGAAATAAAAAATCTTCCTGTAATTTTGCTATTTTTATAACAATTTAAAACTTTTCAATGAAAAATAAGTGCTAAGCATTAAAATGCAAACGTTTTTTTTATAATGTGCTGTAAATTAATCTTAAAACTCTAAAAGGGAGTGAAGGTATGATTTTATGAAGTTATCTTGACGTGACAAAAAATTATCCGAGTATTTGGCTAGTGTAGCGTAGCGACCTCTGTGAAATTCCCTCTTGGTAGGGATAAATGGTTGGTCGCAAAATGGGGGTGTCACGGAGCTTTTTACGACCATTCACTCTTATCTTATCCCTCAGTTACAAAAGGTCAAAGGTTGTACGTAAATTGGGCTTCTTACTTCTGACTAGGAAATTGAGTTCTGAACGAGAGTGGTTCTGTGTCAGCAATCTATTATTGATATTTACTGACTCTGAGTGGATATTGAGAAAAATGGCATAACCAAGAGAAATCTTTATTCAGTTATTAATATTTTCCCGATTGTTATTTCTAGGAATAATAAACTATTGAAATTGTGCATAAATCATACATATAATTAAAATAAAAAAATGTGAATTTTCTGTTTACGAACTAAGTGATATTTGTAGTGGAATTTTTTTATCTAGCGGACAGGGCGGGCAAAATGATCATATGGGTACGTGATTTTGGCAATTTAATGCTTCGTGAGTTTTTTTAAGGTCCGGGGGAGTTTTTTTACTGAGAGTAGAGTAGTAACGTAGGCAGAGTCGTGACATGGTTGGCGCGATATGGCAATCTTGTTACTTTTGTAGACCAAGTTCAGGCCAAGTCTGACAACCAGAATCTATTTTCTGATCAAGTATCCGATTCACGGAGTCCGTGATCACAAGAACAGATTGAATTTTCAAATACTTTTTGTTTACGTTTGAACCATTTTTCTGAAGGAGCTTAGAAATCACAGCCGGAAACGATTACCTTATCTTTTTTCTACTTCCGCTAGTACTGAGGTTTCTGATCTTAGAATATTTTTAATAGACTTATAGACGCTTATATATTTAGATTTTATGTTGCTAGTAAATTTTAAGTCCTTGAATTTTTCTTGAAAAGTTCATGAATATTTTTTGCCTTACAAGTGTATGAACCATGTTTATAAGGATATTGCCACAAACCATCAAGTGCAGCCGTCGGCGTCGATTGCTCAGTCGGTAGAGCACGAGACTCTTAATCTTGGGGTCGTGGGTTCGGTCCCGGCCAAGGTGTAGGACTTTATTATAATTTCATTTATTCTCGAACGTTCTCGATTTTTCAGTTGTTACGTTTCTTATCATTATGTTAATTTATCTATTGTTTCTAGAACATTCTAGAAGAATGTCACACTTGTATATAAACCATGTAAACTAGTATTCCTGGTTCATTAAAGTTCGAGCTGTAGCCTACTCTGTATCTTGTGCTTATTGTAACTTCTACGCGACAGTTTGGTGGAAGCGCTGGGTAGAAATCCTGACTCTTCGCCGTGGATCTTCTGAGAAAAAGCCGGCGCATACAGGGATTGCCTCCGGAGTACGAACTTTACTATCCACCACCTCGAGTTGCTGCAAACATGGCGAAGCACGAGGACGTGCCACCAGTACCGGCTCCTATGATATCCCCGTTGTTTCAACCGATGCGGAGTCCGTCTATCTTTATGGGTGTGCAAAATGAGAATCCTACAAAATGGCTGAACGAATATGAGAGGATAGCAAAATTCAATTGCTGGGATGAAATGATGTCTCTCGCGAATGTATATTTCTTCTTGGACGAGACAGCCAAGACATGGTTCGAGAACAATGAAACCTCACTCAGTTCTTGGGAGCAGTTCAAGACCAAGCTAATCGACTTCTTCAGCCCAGGCGAGCAGTGCACGAAGAAAGCTGAAGAACAACTTAGAAGTCGAGCCCAACGTGCAGGAGAAACGACCCAATCGTACATTCAAAATGTGTTAGCGCTGTGTGGGCAAGTGAATAACAAGATGGACGAAGTAGAGAAGGTGTCCCATTTGATGAAAGGCGTCGCGGAGGATATCTATCAAGCTTTGCTCACTAAAGAAATTGCCACATCAGATGACTTTATCACATGGTGCCAAAAGATAGAGAAGATGCAACAAAAAAGAGTGTCTACCCCGAAATTTTCAAGACTCCCAAACGTCGTCCCTATAGCAGCTATGGAAGATGAAACCGACCTTGTGTCACTTATTCGTCAAATTGTGCAAGAGGAAGTTCAGAGACACGTGGCCCCATCTTCTTACGAACCGGGGACAGCTGTGGCCAGTATAGAAAGCCTAGTACGAGAAGAAGTCGAGCGGTCGCTTGCGCCCATCGCTAAGCAACCCATGCCGAATTCGTTCAGCCCACCACGGAGACCTGCGTACTCAACAGTCACAAGAAGAACGGACCCAGTAACGGTCGGCGCCCCTAGGAAGACAGACGTGTGGCGCACCGAAGACAACCGACCTGTGTGCTTTCATTGTGGACGGCCCGGACACGTCACACGGTATTGCCGAGAACGAAGGCAGGTATTCGAGTCGTACCGGAACAGTAGAACCTTTGGAAATTCCGATCGTGATTACAGCCGCTACAACCGCCGTTCACCGTCTTACTTTGAAGTGGATGAAAACCAGACGTCAGCCAAAACCACGTATCGTTCACAGTCACCGAATGATGACAGAAGTGGTCGATCGCCAACACGCCGCCGATTCAGATCCCCGTCGCCATATCGAAGCTCAAGCCGATCTCCCCGCCGTCAGCCCGAGGAAAACTACTAGGCGTGGCCTTTCATGGGGGTAAGGTCGCCGGTGAGGTAAATCCTCCTATGTCGAGCGTCGCAAAGATGGCAGGAAATCATATAGACATAAAAATAGACGGCCAACCGATGAAGGCTTTGGTGGACTCAGGGGCATCCTATTCTGTATTATCAGAACGTTACCGCCGTAAACTGAATAAACTGATGTTTCCGGACACGAGTAACACTACCCTTAAAGTTGCCGATGGAAAGTATGTACAGCCCTGTGGAAGATGTGTCGCGAGAGTGGAAATTAATGGTCGTGCACATCCAGTTGAATTTATTGTCCTTCGTAATTGCAGCCATGATGTCATCCTAGGATGGGACTATTTAGAAGCCACGCAGGCCGTCATAGACTGTGGACGCATGGAGCTGATGGTTGACGATGAATTTTTTCAAGAAGATGAAGAGTCGAAAACAAGAGGGGGTTGGAAAGTGTGCGCAATTCAAGACAGCGTGATACCTGGTAGATCGATTGCAAGAGTTCCAGTCGTAGCACCTTCCGACTGTGACCAGATTAAAGTCATTTTAGAGGGGAACAGATTTCTGAAAATGGAAAAAATGATATTCTTGGCGTCGTCACTCATAACGCTTCACAACGGAAGAGGAGAAGCGTGGATCACTAACAGCAGGAAAGATCCTATCATTATTCCCCGGGGAATGTCTCTAGGAAAAACTGAACCTGTCGACGAAACACATTTAAATGTAATTTTGGAAACCGTTGTCAGTGAAACTCCAGGGAGCGCTAACTATAAGACAATGGATATTGATAGCCAAATCAACGTGTCACCCGCTTTGACTCCTGAACAAAGAAGTGAACTCCTGGACACTATCAAGCAGTTCCCTGAAGCATTTGGTCTTGGTAAACAGAAGAGCCCGGTGAATTTAGGAGTGAAACATCGCATTCAAACGGAGGACAACAGACCAATCAGCCAAAGGGCATATAGGGTTTCTGCATCCGAACGCCGTATAATCCAAAGCGAAGTATCTAAAATGTTGAAAAAGGACATCATTAGACCGTCCGTTAGTCCGTGGTCTTCACCTGTTGTTCTCGTTAAGAAAAAGGACGGCAGCTGGAGATTCTGTGTTGATTACAGACGTCTCAACCAAGTAACCAAGAAGGACGTGTACCCTCTGCCCCGCATTGATGACACTTTGGATTGTTTAAAAGGTGCCAAGTATTTCTCGACGATGGATTTACAATCTGGCTACTGGCAGGTCGAGGTGGATGAAGCTGACTGTGAGAAAACTGCTTTTATTACCCCCGAGGGGTTGTACGAATTTAAGGTAATGCCGTTCGGTCTTTGCAATGCTCCTGCCACGTTCGAGAGAATGATGGACAACTTGCTGAGACACCTGAAATGGACAATGTGCCTTTGTTATCTAGATGACGTCATTGTGTTTTCCGTGACGTTTGCTGATCACATTCAACGACTCAGCTTAGTCATGAAGTGTATACAGAATGCCGGTCTCGTACTTAACCCGAAGAAATGTTTATTTGGAGCCGAAGAAATCAAAGTCCTTGGTCATGTTGTATCGCACGAAGGAGTTCGTCCAGATCCCGATAAGACAGAAGCGGTACGAAGATTCCCAACCCCCAAGAAAGTACATGACGTTAGAAGTTTCTTGGGACTTTGCTCCTACTATCGTCGTTTTATACCCAATTTCTGCCACAAAGCCCAGCCCCTGCAAGAGTTGTTACAAAAGGACGTTACATTCGCATGGCAACAGGAACATCAGGCTTCTTTTCAAGAGTTAAAAACTGCACTTACAAACGACCCAGTATTAGGTCTGTATGACGAAAACGCCAAAACGGAGCTACATACAGATGCTAGTGGGTACGGGCTTGGTGCTGTTCTAGTCCAGATCCAAGACGGAAAGGAAAAAGTGATCGCTTACGCATCTAGAACAATGTCAAAGGCAGAAAGAAATTATTCAACCACCGAAAGGGAATGTCTCGCCGTGGTATGGGCAATTAACAAGTTTCGCCCGTATCTCTTCCAGACACCATTCACCGTGGTTACTGATCACCACGCTCTCTGCTGGCTAATGAATCTAAAGGATCCGTCGGGACGCCTCGCAAGATGGGCATTAAAAATCCAAGAATATGACGTCACGATAAGATACAAAAGTGGTCGTAAACATCAAGATGCCGACTGTTTGTCAAGATACCCAGTCCCAGAAGACGACTCATTAGTTAAGGATCTGAATGCTTTAACGACTTTCAGGGGTATCGCCGAGGAACAGAGAAAGGAACCGAAACTGTTGAAAATCATTGAGTCCGTGGAAAACGAACAGAAAGGATTTGGCATAGTCAATGGGGGTGCTTTGCAAGAAAAACTATGACACGTTGGGGAAAACATGGCTCCCTGTGATACCTAAACATCTCAGACTAGACGTGCTTCAACACTTCCATGATGCGCCAGTTTCCGGACACATGGGATGTTCAAGGACTTACGACAGGATAAGAAAGAGGTTCTTTTGGCCGGGCATGTATCGCAGTGTCCGACACCATGTTACTCATTGCCGTGAATGCCAAAGAAGGAAATCGGTACCCCAAAAACCGGCAGGAAGGCTTATTTCCATTCCACCTGCAACCGCTCCGTTTCATCGAATAGGAATCGATCTGCTCGGACCATTTCCAAAATCCAATGATGGAAACAAGTGGATTGTTGTTTGTACTGACTATTTAACACGCTATGGTGTTACAAAGGCATTACCTTCATCAGTAGCCCCAGAAATAGCCAAATTCTTGGTTGAAGAATTATTGCTGAAGCACGGAGCCCCAAGGGTCATCATCTCCGATCGAGGTAAAGTTTTTCAGTCCCATCTAGTAAGAGAAATAGTTCGTCAAGTTGGTGCCACGCAGAAAATGACAACATCTTATCATCCGCAAACGAACGGACTGACCGAGAGATTTAACAAGACACTTACGGAGATGCTGTCGATGTATGTTGACGCGGAGCAAAAAGATTGGGACTCTTTTCTGCCCTTCGTCACGTTTGCTTACAACACTTCTAAACAGGAGACGACAGACTTCACGCCATATTTTCTATTACATGGCCGTGAGGCTGAAACTACCATGGATACGTTGTTTCCCTATAGCCCCGAGAACAACGAAGAAGATGGTGGGGATTATGTCCAGCATCTGACCACAAAAGCCGAGGAAGCAAGACAACTAGCCCGATTCCGCACATTACAAACTCAGGAGAGGGATAGCCTGCGCTACGATGCTAAACACCGCCCAGTATCGTACCACCCAGGACAGCTCGTCTGGGTGTTCACACCCGTTCGAAAAGTTGGACTTTCGGAAAAGCTCTTGAAGCGGTATTTTGGCCCCTACTCGAACCCCTTTGGCCCCTTCTCGAACGTTCTCGATTTTTCAGTTGTTACGTTTCTTATCATTATGTTAATTTATCTATTGTTTCTAGAACATTCTAGAAGAATGTCACACTTGTATATAAACCATGTAAACTAGTATTCCTGGTTCATTAAAGTTCGAGCTGTAGCCTACTCTGTATCTTGTGCTTATTGTAACTTCTACGCGACAATATGTATTGATAGACCAAAAGTTGGGGATTTCAAACAACCAAAACTTAATTTTAATAGCCAGGTGATGAACAGCAAAAACATGTTCATAGACAAATCTGAAAATTATCCAAAACCATTTAGTAGAATACTATTAAATAATTATTTAAATTTGTCATTCGTGATTCGTATAAAAATATTAATGTAACGTTATCTATGCTGCTAAATAAAATTAATTAATTGCTATACGAAGATTGATTTGTGTATGAATTCAAGAGATGTAATTGTCGTGAGGCGTTGATTTATAAGCAACTATTTTCTTCAGAATTTTGCTACAGCAGCTTTCTTCTACATTTTAGCTGCAGCATTTTTTTGATCCAGATTAATCCCTGATTTTCCACTTATACACTCGACACTGTCTGTAAGCTACGAAGCCCGAAAAAAAAAAAAAACAGTCAACCAGTCTGCGCATTTTCTCTCCCTCTCCCGTCACTTGGTAATTGGAATTCGCAAACCCCATTTTAGAAGGGGGGCGAAGTCTAACGCCCGTATTCACCGCAACAGCGAGTGAATGGCGATAAACCTCGGTTGATACACCCTCGGGTTAACGAGTTCACCCGCGTTAACGAAATCGCTATTCACCACGCATTTTGAACAGCGAGTGTATGAATTCAGGAGTTGGCGACGTTAGCGAACGTTATTTCCTCAGGGCGGCATATGATTGGTTGAAAATAACACGTGACTAGTTGTCGAACGTGGTTCTCGTTTGTTTTGGTTATTGAAATGTTTTCACGCGTTACGAATTCAGCGCAGCAAAATTATTGCAAAATACAAATCGCAGTTTGCTTTATATATTTTTTATAATACTCGATATTTATATTCGTCGTTAATATTTGTTTTCTTTATACGTTTATTTTATTCTTCTTGGGTATATTAACAATCTTTATTTTTTTAGGCAGCCTTATCTTTAAAAATGGGTTTTCGATTTGAAAATTAAAATGCATATTTTCGTCAAACACATAACTTGCAGTAATAGAATATCATAAAAAAAATGTGTGTAAAAGATTTGAGGTGATTGAATGTTTTCATGGGGAAAAAACGAACTGCACACTAAAGTAAAGAACTGGGATGTCCTCCTTCGAATGTTCACATATTACAGTAAAAAATACTTAAATGAAGCAACAACCTTGTCCCAAAACTTTATTTTATATTTATCAATGACAGAGTGGTTCATCTCCAGGAACCACTTGGCTTGAGGAATACCTGGAAACTAAAAAAAAAAAATGCTTAGTACCAAATAGGTACCTTCAGGGCCTATACAAGGAAAACTCAGACTATAGGCACAAGCTAATTTGAGAGCCCCTTTACGGAAAATGTTGTGTATGATTTCCAGTAATGATGGTGCTATTTGACCAATGTATCAAATTTTGCTACAATTCTATTGGCTTCCTTATAAACATCTTTTTAAAAAATTACGTTAGGTCAATTTCTCATTCAAAAAATATCTAGTGGAGTATTGGAATTGTGTTACTGATATTTTGGAGATTTACAACATTTACTATAATAGAAACTGAGATTTGAAGGCTTTAAAATTTGGACACCCTGGGCCTGGGTTTTATGGAAGAACCGGCCCTGGGTACCTTGATACGGGGCTTTTTTAGATTTGGCGGTAAATCAAGTTTCTGATATTTTGAGACGTCTCTTTATTATGGCTCTTCTATGCATTTTTGAACTTTGTCGGTCACAGAATGCAACATTTTTTATAATAATTCCAAACAGTGCTTTTTGGATTTGGCGGTAACTCAAGTTTCTGATATTTTGAAGCGTTCCTTTATTATGGCTACCCTGTGTATTTTTGAACATTGTCGGTTACAGAATGCATTTGTTATAATAATTCCAAACGGTGCTTTTTTGGATTTGGCGGTAACTCAAGTTTCTGATATTTTGAGACGTCTCTTTATTATGGCTACCCTGTGTATTTTTGAACATTGTCGGTTACAGAATGCATTTTTTATAATAATTCCAAACGGTGCTTTTTTGGATTTAGCGGTAACTCAAGTTTCTGATATTTTGGGACGTCTCTTTATTATGGCTTTTCTATGCATTTTTGAATTTTGTCGGTCACAGAATGCAACATTTTTTATTATAATTCCAAACGGTGCTTTTTGAATTTGGCGGTAACTCAAGTTTCTGATATTTTGAGGCGTTCCTTTATTATGGCTTTTTATGCATTTTTGAACTTTGTCCGTCACCAATGCAACATTTTTTATTATAATTCCAAACGGTGCTTTTTGGATTTGGCGGTAACTCAAGTTTTTGACATTTTGAGGCGTTCCTTTATTATGGCTACCCTGTTATTTTAACATTGTCGGTTTCAGGATGCATTTTTTATAATAATTCCAAACGGTGCTTTTTTGGATTTGGCGGTAACTCAAGTTTCTGATATTTTGAGGCGTTTCTATATTATGGCTATCCTGTGTATTGTTGAACATTGTTGGTTAGAGAATGCATTTCTTATAATAATTCCAAACGGTGCTTTTTTTGGATTTGGTGGTAACTCAAGTTTCTGATATTTTGAGGCGTTTCTTTATTATGGCTATCCTGTGTATTTTTGAACTTTTTCGGTTACACAATGCATTTTTTATAATAATTCCAAACGGTGCTTTTTGGATTTGGCGGTAACTCAAGTTTCTGATATTTCGAGGCGTTCTTTTATTATGGCTACCCTGTGTATTTTTGAACATTGTCGGTTACAGAATGCATTTTTTATAATAATTCCAAACGGTGGTTTTTGGATTTAGCGGTAACTCAAGTTTCTGATATTTTGAGGCGTTTCTATATTATGGCTATCCTGTGTATTTTTGAACATTGTTGGTTAGAGAATGCATTTTTTGTAATAATTCCAAACGGTGCTTTTTTGGATTTGGTGGTAACTCAAGTTTCTGATATTTTGAGGCGTTTCTTTATTATGGCTATACTGTGTATTTTTGAACTTTTTCGGTTACACAATGCATTTTTTATAATAATTCCAAACGGTGCTTTTTGGATTTGGCGGTAACTCAAGTTTCTGATATTTTGAGGCGTTCCTTTATTATGGCAACCCTATGGTTTTTTTTAGTTTGCTTAGTTTATTACATTTTGGGGAAATCTCTCCTCGGTGTGAATACTAATTTAGCTAACCAATCCTATTTGTGAAGGTAAGAAAGAACAGCAGGACATACACAATTGTGACAAAAATATTGTGTAACTATAATTTCAATGTTATATTGAAATATGATTAGCAAGTTATTCATTATTAAATGTATTGCAAGAAAGAATATAGTATTGCTTGAACAAGTTGATAAACATTGTGTATGGTGTTTACTATCGTATATCATTGCATTTTGCAATGTATAATCATAATATTAAATTTAAACAAGTGATACAGTAACGATATCGATCATTAGATATTGACAAACAATAAATAAGAGATTCCAAACATATTTCCGATAACTAAATTAATAATTTCAATTCATGTTTGATTGTATTCGTTGTATAAAATGGGACTTGTCATTCCAAGCCTCAAAACTAACATAACTGGAATAACCATAATGCTTTTTTTTTTTCTAAATCTCATTCAAGTATGAAAAACACACATTTACAAAATTTTAAAGAAACACAGAATATATCAGATTTCTAACTTTCAATTTTTTTAAATCATCCGTATACGAAACGAGAGCATCATTGAACTTAAAGGTAAACAAACCAAAAAAAATCACATCTGCGCATGCGTAACTCAGATATTTCCGCGTTAACGCTCCGAATTCGGCGAGTGTATTTGTTACCCGAGGGTTGCGATTGTTCGGGAGTTATTGATCGCGGTGAATACGGATTTCTCAAAACGAGGTGTTAGAACCGGTTTTCGTGAGATAACTCACAGATGAAAAAGGCGGTGAATACTGGCGTAAGTCTCCCCTCGTATTGTACAAAAATAAAACAAAATTCCTCAAGCTTTAAACTTCTACAGCAAGTAGTTCTTTAACATAACGCGTCTGTACAGGAAAAAAGTATTTAAGGCGAGTTTCTTTTCCTTTTACCACATTTTCAGCTCTAAAGCTCACGTTTTTAACTAATTTTCATTTTTCAGTTGTGTTTTTTTAATCTAATCTTTCCTTGCTAATTTGGTAATATTATGTGATGGTAAACTATTTATAGCATTATTCTGATCATTTTCTTTTTTTATTTCGCATTGGTATCTATAAAATTAATTTAGTTACATCCATTCAAGTAAAAGTAGTTTCCGGCCAAAAATCGGCTTCGAAGCAAAATCAAAATGGCTGAAAAAAGTATGAGCTCCAAAAAATTTTACTTTGGTTTTGAAATCGCATTTTTTCGGAAATGCATGGTAAAAAAATTATTAAATAAAAAATGTTGAGCAATTGGTCTGGGTAATTTGTAATGGATTGACGCGAAACGAATAACCATTAACTCTGTGCATTCACTTTTGAGTAGCAAGCATTGAAACTGCTAAAGAAATTTTCTGTCTCTTTCGAACCCCACCCCCTACTTTCCCCGAAAAAAAAATAAAGAATAAACAGACGTGCTTGGCTGCGCTGGTTATCTTGGGTGTTTCATAGCCTTGTGAGAGGCCATATGAGGGGGCAGGGAATAGCCACCCCCTTTTTTCGGTGTGGGGAATCTTGTAGTAGGGATTTAGGCTCCTGTGGTGCGGGGAAATTTTATACTGCTCAGGAATTTTCTTCTTCACATTTTTCCCTAACTAACAAATTTCAGTATCGCCCTCTGTTGTTAAGAAAAAAAAAGTCAAACTACTGGGAGGTATTTAGCTCCCCCTTAATTTAAGCCAAAGGCGATAAGAGGATAACATTTTTTATGTGCTGGAAAAAATTCACTTGTACCTAAAATATTAGGAGTAAAAAAAATTTAGATAATAATCCGACTCGCCAAAATGAGTATATGTGAATTTTGAATCGAGAAAAATAATCAGTCTTTGCATTCTAACAGAAAATATTTCGTTTCAGAATAAATGGATCTAGATAGAACGCTTTACGCAAGACACAGAAAAAAACCCGTTTATTTGTACAAATGTCGGAAGTGAATCCCATCAGAAGAATAGTTTATTTCTAAATATTTGGTAGAAGAGTAAAATAGAACATCATTTTTAGGGACATTAGAGTTTCTTCTAGGCGACCTCCGCACAATGTCATCGTTTTGTCAAGTGGAAGCTAAGAAATAAAATTCTGTTCTTAGAACTTAAAAAATCACGAAAAAGGAAAATCATTACATACAAATTATTATTTTGATTCCGTGCATAATATTATTAACACTTGCTTACTTTGAAAAATTAAAACATAGAATTTTATGTAAGAAAAAAAATACTGATATTTGTTGATTGTGTTTACATAAATGACAAATTTTAGTCACCATAATTGACATGCATTTTTATGTGTTTTTTTTTTGTTATGACCATTTAGTCACTAGGTAGGTTTAATGTGTTAAGTTTTGATATTTAAACTTGATTTTTATAAATACCATTAAATTTGCCCAAAATATCTCGTCGACTAAAGTAAGTGGATTCTTTTGTGATTTTCAAGGTAGTTATGAAATTATATATTTATATAGTGCTTTGTGCAAACGTGCGTAGATAAATGTTATATAATTGTACGGAATGGTGAGTATGGTATGTATGGTGTGGTACGTATGGTTTGTTTGGTACGGAATGTATGGTGTGATATATGTATATGTGTGGTTTGTATGTAAGTTTATTATTACTGAGATAATTATGGTTGAAACATTCATTAAAAAGATTTAATTCAAAGATAATTTTTATATTTGTTCATTTGGATTAAAAGAGATGATTAAAATATCGCTTATTTTGTAAATTCGCGATTCCTTTATAGAAATCGTGAGCGTTTTCTAATGTGTGGCTTATTCGTGCTACGAACGTAATTTTTTTTCAAATATAAGACTATGTTGGCCTATGTCGATTATTGGATGAAATTTTTATGGTTGTTTCTGGGTATTTAAATTAGCATTATATTTTCAAACAATTATTTGTTTCAGATTTAATAAAATAGTTATCAATAGTTGAATATGGTTTTAAGAAAATTTATAGCTACTTAATTGATGAGAAATGCATCAATTGAATTTTATTATTTTGACAAATAAAATGAATTCATTTTTATTATTTTTAAATTTTCATTTTATTTTATCAAGCAAGGGTTATTAAAATATTTCTATACGTTTTTGAACCATTTGGTAAAGGAAATCATGAATATCAATTTTCCTTCAAAAACTCAACGTTAAAGTTTACTCGGTTTTAAGGGTTCTTCAAAAGGTGTTTTTAAAAAGTTTTAATAATGCGCAATTACCACTGTCAAATAACTCTCCGTTATATTCCTTTTAAAAATTCTCCAATGGTTTGAGTAGCAAGTACAAGTTAAGTCATTTTTATTCTGCTATAAATATTTTAAACCTTTTTTTTAACATCACTATATAACGACAGCAAGTGATCACAACTATGTAAGAAAAACGTATGTCATCAATTGCACACACATGGAACCAGAGGGGAGGGGATCAAAGGATCAACCACTCCTTCTTTTCGACAAAGGAACTTTTCTTCAACCCCTTTATACTCAAAGCTCTGAGACCTGAGGGACTGGACCTGCTTCTTTGAGTTGAGTATTCAAAATCCCGTAGAGCCTAGAAATAATTATATGCTTCCATATATGGACACATTGTTAAAGCCGGCTACTTTTACAAAATGTTTGTTTACACGTGAATTCGAAGTCGAGTTAGTGCTCCAATGTATCATTTTGTCCGACACGGCTGATAGCGTACGATGGGGTCATTTTTTATTTGTATTTCGGTTTAAGGAAAGACTTCTCTTTTAAAAATGTATGTATTAATATACTGAAGAATGCTGCTCGATCGTCCAGTACCAATGACAGTGACTAATGTAATGGTTAGACGAATGTAACTGGCTTTGGGCCCATTATTTTAGGGTTCCCCAAAATTGGCTTTAAACCTATATACGTTTTAAGACCTAAGATTTCGTCTCAGTGTACGGCTTAAGTTATAAAAAAGTATTATTTATAAAAAATTGAGCACAGTGATGGATGGATGTTATTAAATTTGAGGATTGCCCTTACCTCAAAATGTTTTTTTTTTTTTCAAATAAGATCGTATTTCCAAAAAGGTCCCCTCCCCTTAAAGTATCCCGGACATGGACACAACCTGGCAGGGCTCTAGGCAGGGCCAGGCCCTCATATCGTATGGAAGTTTGATAAGAAATACACTTTTCAAAGGGGCGCAGATGACTTCAAAGCCAATAACCGACTAATTTAATTAAATTATCTTTGGCTTGAATGATACCATTCGACGCGCATTTCAAAGGACTGTTGTTTTCAAATAAATTTGAAATTCTCGCAAACTTTCCCACTGCCAGAAGGCAATTTTAAAGTTTTTTCATTGGTTGTGAAATTATTTTAAATAGTTGGAACGTTTTGAATTCTTAAAAATACATTTTGAAAATGTTTAGCTTGAATTAGAAAATACACTTTTTTTAATTATATATTAGCATCAAATATTCGAAAGGAGGTAATTATCAAGTAATATCATGTGCTGATAATTATCAATCAAAATCAAGATCTCTGGGCCATCGAGTGATCCGAGAGTGGGAAAAGGGCAAAAACGAAAAAAACTTCGCAAAAAAATATGCCCATAATATTAATTTGAAAATAGAATATTTGCACGAACACAACTTACCATGGGAATCACGTGTGCTACAATCGAAGAATTCAATAGATATGAATTGTAATTAATGAATATAAAATGTAATAATGATGATAAAATGAAATAAAATTATATTTTACGAATTTTCTATGAGGCTAGGTGAAGAGAATGAGGGTAAAATCAAGCATTTTTTAAATTACCTAATTAAAAACCTACTTGTCAACTGATTTTTATGGATTTTTTTTGTATATAATATACATTTGAACTGCTTAGATATCAAATATATAGATATTTTTAATATTTTCCACTATATGCTTTCATTTCTGGCAATTTAGAGTACTTAGTTTCATACCCTCATTTTCTCACCATTTTCCCAAAAGGATGGAGGAACATTTGGGTAGCTCAGAGTTAAAAATAAAATGGAGAAAAAAAACACATTAATATAAAGAACAAATTGAAAGGAAATCCTTCCTAATACTCATCTACATTTTTACTTCTGAAAAGCTAACTTATAGATAGAAATAATAGTAGAATAATAGAATAAATAAAATATTCGTGCAAAATAGTATTATCCTCTTCTATTAAATTAAGAGACTTCTTTACAAATTTACAGATTGCACTGAACTTTTCAAAATAATCTTTATCGTATATTTCTGGACATGGATAATAGTTTCCCAGGTTTGATTTGTTAAGTATTTTAAGTGATAGTTTGAGATATTTAGTAAATTAATTGTAAATATCTTATTGCAAACAAAAACATTGCATATGATAAGTTCTTCAGGGCATATTCTTAAAGATACTTTAATAACTTAATATAGTAAGTAAATTTATTAAAAAGTTTTTGAATAATGATGTATATTTTAATAACATTAAAGTGGTTTTTAACAACTATCCTCTGAAATGAAGTTCATTCCAAACTAGAAAGCATCAAATCATACAAAGCATTCTAAATATAATTGTTTTCTTTACTTTGTTTATAGATTAAAATAAATATTTATAAAGTTTACATTGAATTTACATGTATCATTAAAACAATTACTGTGTGAGTGACTTCCTGATAAAATATTATTTATAGTCCAGTGAATAAAGGAGTTTTACCATACAAAAGGTCCGGTATCGCTGATTTTTTTTATATGTTGTGTGAGACCCCTAGGAAGTAATAAATGTGAGTTTTCGTCATCCTCGTTCCATTGCTTTTTCCGCCATCTTGAAAAAACGTTCGAAATTTCGCCCATTTTCCAGTTTTTGGCCCATAACTTTTTCCCTAAGCATTTTTAAATGAAACTTTTCCACACAAAGTTGTAGAAAATAAAATTTTCTTCAAAATCAGTAGCAAAAGTTTTTTTCTACGACAAACAGTTAAAGAGCTAAGAAGCAGCAAAAAGGGTGTAAAATCGAGTGTTTCGAAAAAATATTACGTTCCAACGACTTTCTATCACCATAACTCACATAAGACTTCATTTTAGCAATAAAGTAGAATTTTACAAATTGTAGGAAATTTAATTTCCTATAAAATACACATAACAAAAATAAGTTTCTTATAGATTCCATTAAGAAGGGTGAAATGAACACAAAAAAGGTCATATTTTCACCCGACAATAAAATGTTTTATTTTTTAACCTACAGCTCTTTCCCAGTGTAATTTTTTTGTGTTTTTGTGAATGCCAAACTTGTTTAAAATAATTTTTTCTATAAAATGGTTCTGTTTTGTGTTCCATACGATAAAATGTGACGGAGCTACGCTGTTCGAAAAATGGCGTAAAATCTTGAATTTCGCCAAAAGAGTTTTTCACCACTTAAAATCCCAATAATTAAAAAAAAATCATTGTTTTAATGGATCATAATGATTATAAAAATTGTAGATACCATCATTTATTATATTTGTAAGGCCTTAAAAGTAATTTTAGGCCCAATACTAAAGAATTTAGGTACATTAAAAAATATCGAAGATGCGCATTTTTCATTTGAATAAATGGACTTGTGAAGGAATACATAAGTACTAAAGAATAATTAAGAATTACCTAATACAAATAAAAAATTTAAGAATACAACCACGTGTTAATTTTTTAAAAGATTTCAATTTACGTGAGACCAAAGTAAAATTTTCCACGTTTTCTGAAATCTACTCTGATTATCGGAATTACATTCTCAAGCATTATGACTCTACGGTAATAGTTGTATTTGATGGCTACCCCGATGATCTTCATCTGAGTACTACGAGCGCTGTACGTTTAAGGAGGTGCAAGATGAATATCTCAGCTGATGTGATATTTGACCGAACAACTGTGAATACATCCCCACAGGAGAAGTTTATCCAATGAACAAAACAAAAAACGGTTCGTTACTCAACTTAGAGACGAACTGGAGGCTTTAACATTATTACAAAACAAGCAGACGAAGATGCCGACGTTCTAATCATCAAGACTGCGAAGTCAATAGCATCCCAATATGAGGCTGTTTTGATTGTGGGTGAAGATATTGATATACTGGTGGTACTAACTGGTGCTCCTCCTGTTGCCAAAAATGTCTTCTTTAAAAAACCAGGGAAAAGTAATTCACCCGACATGGTATGGTATGGTATGGTATGATACATATATATTCCAGCTTGTGTGCTTGTTCCACCCGACATTGTCTACTCTTCCTCGTCATTTCTGCACGGTTCGACCACGTCTTCTACTGCTTCATGTCATTAACGGATGTGACACGACTGCCAACATTTTTGGATATGGAAAAGGCAAATTCTGCAATATTTTCCAAAGGAATCCTTATTTGTTAGAAGTGGCAGATGTTTTCAATAACCCTGATGCTACTGCGCCAGAAATTTCAAAGGCAGGAGAACAAATTTTAGTTTCGTTATATGGTGGAGACAAAGATCAGTCTCTCACAACTCTTCGCTTTTCAAAATTTCTTTCCAGCAACACAAGGCTCAATTTAGCTAAGCTACCACCAACCTCCGACGCAGCGCAATTTCTTTCATTGAGGACTTACCAACAAGTCATGGCCTGGAGAGGAATTAAGAAAAAATCCGTTCAATTACGGATAAATGAAAGGGAGTAGAGGTTTAATGCCTATTATGACGAAAAAGGACGCTGCGCCAGCGCTTTTATTGAAAACAATTAAATGTAAATACATCAAAAGTTGTTTAGCTGCATGCAGTTGCAGAAAATCTGGATTGCATTGCTCTTACCTTTGTAACCACTGCTGTGTGCAGTCCTGCGACAATAGGGCACTCATCGTCGACGAAGATGATAATGATCTAGACACAATTTCAATATATGAAGATGAATCAGCTGAAGGTCTTCTTTATATGCCACCCAAACGAGTCCGATTGATAACGTAATTGATTCACTTGACAGCTATATACTTGTCAAATGTTATTTGTACCTTTTCAATTCTCCATATAGCTAGTTCTGATATAAACTGTTAGGCATGATAAATGCCGCTCAGAATACTGTTTTTTTTTGTATGTGTATTACTTTAAGCATAAATTGTTTATTAAAGTAACTCATAAAAAAAATGATAATTTTCTATAACATATTTCCTATATTTTTTCCATAGTTCTATTGGTACGATGTTCTTTAAACGAAAAGGACATATAATAGTTTTTATTTTTTCTTTGTTGAAAGGAAAATTTTACTTCAGTCTCATGTATATTGAAATCTTTTAAAAAATCAAGTCCATTTATTCAAATGAAAAATGCGCATCTTCGATTTTTTTTAATGTACCTAAAATCTTTGGTATTGAGCCTAAAATTACTTTAAAGGCCTTACAAATATAATAAATGAGGATATCTACAAGTTTCATAATAATTATGATCCCCTACAACAATGATTTATTTTTTAATTATTATGAGTGGTGAAAAACTCTTTTGGCGAAATTCAAGATTTATACGCCATTTTACGAACAACGTAGCTCCGTCACATTTTATCGTACGGAACACAAAACAGTACCATTTTATAGAAAAAATTATTTTAAACAAGTTTGGAATTCACAAAAACACTAAAAAATACACTGGGAAAGAGCTGTAGGTTAAAAAATAAAACATTTTATTGTCGGGTGAAAATATGACCTTTTCTGTGTTTCTGTACATTTCACCCTTCTTAATGGAATCTATAAGAAACTTATTTTTGTTATGTGTATTTTATAGGAAATTAAATTTCCTACAATTTGTAATATAATACTTAATTGCTAAAATGAAGTCTAATGTGAGATACGGTGATAGAAAATCGTTGGAACGAAATATTTTTTCGAAACACTCGATTTTACACCCTTTTTGCTGCTTCTTAGCTCTTTAACTGTTGGTGGTAGAAAAACACTTTTGCAACTGATTTTGAAGAAAATTTTATTTTCTACAACTTTGTGTCGAAACGTTCGATTTAAAAATGCTCAGGAAAAAAGTTATGGGCCAAAAACTGGAAAATGGGCGAAATTTCGAACGTTTTTTCAAGATGGCGGAAAAAGCAATAGATCGAGGATGACGGAAACTCACATTTATTACTACCTAGGGGGCTCACACAACATATAAAAAAATCAGCGATACCGGACCTTTTGTATGGTAAACCCCCTTTTTGAGTCTCTATTCACTGGACTATTAATACATTAATAATTCATGAATAGGGGAGACCGGGGTTTGTTGGCACAGTTTGGCAATTTAAATTTTTTTCTAATTTTTTGGATTGAAGATGTTTGAAGTGTAAAAAGTGGGTAATGTAGGTCAACATTTTGGCTACAAATCACGCATACAATTGATTAAATATATTGTTGCTACTTTCTAATAAAAATGTTTTTCCTTGTTCAGTCAAACTATGCCAACCTACCCTATTTGATCCTAAACATATTTACGATAATAATGATACATATTTACTCAATTAAGCATAGATATGGTGCGTCTCAAAAGTTTAGACAGAAGTCATTTTGAGTCACAAAATTTCAATGAAGAGGTTATTTGAAAAAAAATTTGTTGGTAAGGTTAAGGCAAGTATATATAATTAAAAATAGCACGAATCACAAAGAAAAAAACGAATAATAAATTTTAATTGAATTAATTGTAAAAATTACCCAAAAAAATCTGTCTCATAAATATACACAAAATCGATTTAATGTCATTTAATGATCTTATTTCTCATTTTTTTTTGCTAGAATTGTATTTCTGTTTGACATTATGAATTAAAAAATCGCGTTTTACTGTTGATTTTTAACCTTTTTGTACCATTCCTGGTCCAATTACATACCAGCAGCAAATATTACCGTTTTAGCTCTTTTAAAGGGAAATATTGCTGGTGATTGGCGTAATATATATCCCAATTAGATGTAAATAACGACTGTATGCCTAAAACAACAGTACTGACAAGTTTTGCCACCAATTCGCGCATTTTAAAACATGAAATGACGCATTTCCTGTAAAAAAAACGACAATTTTTTTTTTTAATTTAAAAGATCCAAAATTACAAAAAATTGGTTTGTTCTAGATTCTCTTAAATTTTTTGAATCATTGATGTCGCAATTTATGAATTTTGATGTTGGCAAAAATAGAGAAGGCACATCATTTTTCTTTAAGATCTTTCTTTGCGGCATTTAAAGTCTGTCCAAGTAGTCTGTTTTTCATATCGTCTTCATAATTGTAATCTGTGTGAAGTGGCTACTGCAGATCCGAGCAAAAGTAATATTTACAACATCATCTCTTTTACAACATTGAAGCCATTCCTTTGCCACATTGGGTTCCTTTGGAAAAGCATGATAGATCAATCCTCTCTGCTTCGTTTTTCTAAAATAGTTTCCGCAAGTGGCTATTGCGCAAGCCATTTTTAAATATTTCATTAAATCATAAAAAACTGAATCAATAGAAATACCTGAGCTCAATTAACAATTAATTAAAACCAAACCCTTCTCTTGAAACCCTTCCCTGTCTGATTCAATCGCATTCTAGGCGATTTCAGTATTCGTGCACTTTTAACGCGGGTCGTGTTGTTAACGCAGCTACGTCACAAACTGGATTTTTGTCCCGTCTCGTCGCGGGGAGACGTCGGAGAAGGCGAAAAATCAAAGTTATGACACAGCTGTTACTTTTATTTTACTAGCCCTGTTCTTGGGGGGCCATTGTGGTGTGAGGCTATTCATATCTCTGTGGCCGCAGCCCTATTGTTCGAAGGGACTGCGTACATCTGTTGATGGCCTAGCTGTCCCACACGTTGTTAATCAGTTTGTCGTTAATCGTTGTCAATCAAACCGTAGAAGTTCTTCTTTCCCCGCGTGACATTCAGTCACTTTGTGTGATAATCCCAACCGACCGGCACTCCCATAACTTAAAATTGTGTTTGTGATACAGTAGATACATAATGGAATAACGTTGTTCGCAGAACACAATGCAGTGTTCAAATTGGTAAATTATTGTTCATGGTTCTCACACTGACTGCTTGTTGTGACTTCTTGGGGAATTTAAATATCAAAAGAATTAACCATGGTGGTCTTGTGAAAAATTCTTTCGCTATATCGTTAACAAAAATTTCTGAAAGAAAGAAGTCTACTTTCCTCTACCTAAATAATCGCTGAAATGCTTATCAAAACCAAGTGTGTTTGCTACAGTAACTCTTACAAATAAACGCTTTTTGACAAGCTTTTTTTAACCTTCGAATTTAAGAAAAAATATCATGCTGAAATTACAATTATAGAAAATTAATATTTTAATATGTCAGAAAGCTCTAGTACCTAATGAGGTTTCCTTTATTATTATTATCTTTTTATTTAAGCCAAAGGAAGTAATTGGAATACATTTTTATGTGTTCGAATAATTTCACTTGTATCTAAAATATTCGGAGTAAAAAAGTACAGATAATAATCAATCTCGCTTAAATAAGTATATCTGAATTATTAATCGAGAAAAATAATCATTCTTTGTATTGTAACAGCTAAGATTTCATATCCCCCCAAAAAATGGATGTTGATCGAACGCTTTACGAATGACACCGAAAAAAAACCCGTTTCTTTGCACAAATGTCAGAAGTGAATCCCTTCAGAAGAATAGTTTATTTCTAAATAAATAGTAGAAGATTAAAATAGGACTTCATTTTTAAAGACATTTGAGTTTCTTCTAGGCGTCCTTCACATAATGTCATCGTTTTGTCAAGTGGAAGCTAAGACGCTAGAATTCTACTGTTTGAACTTTAAAAATCTCGAAAAAATCGAATCATTATGTCCAAATTATTATTTTTATTCCTTGCATAGTATAATTAACACTCGCTTACTTTGAAAAATTAAAATATAGGATTTTCTGTAGTGCTGATTTTCTGTAATTGATATAAATTTTACTTTTAAGATCCATGAAATTGTTGTTCGGCACACATTTCTTTTACCCACTCCCCTTATGGTGTTCATAGAAAGATTAGACACCAATTGATGCTTCGATGAAACTGCAACTTTAACTCAAAATGTCAAATGAGAACAGTTTTAAGAACTGCAAACCCATTTGTCATTTATGGTTAAAATCACCTAATACAGAATCCTTCTATCAACCTTTAATTTAAAAAAAAAAAACAAAAAAAAAAAAAAACATTGAGTATTTTATTTTGTGTCATTTCAATGTTGAAACAAACTACTTAAAAATTTGAATGCTAAGCTTTCAATCACTCTGACAGTGGATTGAGGAAACTTTCTAAAACCCTAAAATGGTGGTAATATCTTAATAGGTATAATTTAAATAGCTAATTCTGCTGTCATTTTAAAAGTTTTAATACTGGTTAAGGGTTGTTAAGCAAGTACAAATTCAAAAGCAATTTATTTGCGTTTATACAGGGGATAAATACATTTCTAACAGTTTATATATTATACAAATGAATTTTTTTTTTTAGTAAACACAATGATCAGTTGAAGTTGAAACTGATTCATTAACAAAAAGTATTGGTTTATTTAATCGAATTGGTAACTTCCAATCCAGATAAGTGCAATGCTTAATCACTATAAGTAAATTAGATCTACAAATATTAAATATTTTAAATAAGATTGCACTTGAATCATGCCTTTGCACTCGTGAATCATATGCAGTGCTACGAATTGCAATAGCATAGAACCGCTCGGCTACTATGGTGATCAAAAATTAAACGTGCTTACTACGTAAATAATTTGTTCATAATTTTAAAAAAATCTACATAATTTACCTTTTAAACGTTATTCCTGCTTTTAAATAATTAATTAAGAGTATCGATATTTTAATAAATGAAATAGAATAAGCTATGTACTTAACTGTACAATCAAAAGTTGCAGCGTTACATACACGCGGTAAAAATAATCCTTAAAAGCAAACAAATATGAGAAGAAAACATTACAGTTACAGTGATGCAAGAAATAATTTTCTTCCATCTTATTTGTCATTTGCCCCGTGTAAGGCATGGCCCATGGCAAAGAAACAGTTTATTTTATAATATAAAACCTACACCGATAATAAAATGTTTACACATGTAGAAAAATCGTTGTAAAAGTGCAAAATTTTGTTTTAAATATAACTTTTTAAACACTTCATATAAATATAACTTTTAAACACTAACATTGTGAAAGGCAAAAACAAAAAGTTAACAGCAGTACAACAAGTAGTGCACAGCATTCTTCTCATCCGTGTTCATCCGAAGTTTGATATGAAAGTTTTTCATTCAATATATTTTTATAATTACCTGAAAATCGATATTTTAAGGGTATTTAATAGAAAGAATAAAACTGTCGTATTAAGCAGTTACCTAATTATTGAGGGATTTAAAGGAGATAATTTTTTAAACGATAAATAATAATCAATTCTTAAAATTAAATTAATACAAAACCATAATAAATTAATTATAATCGCAAGTTTCTTAAATGAATTTAATTTTTTTTCTAATGCAGTATTATATGTAATAAAGGGTGGGGGAGAGAATGCAGGAAATTGCCATGCCCTTTTTCCACGTTTTTACTGATTTTAACAGTGGTGCCATCTAGTAAAAATATAATGAACCATGTTAATTGGTATTTTACAAAAGTTTAAATTTTGTAATTAAGATAAAATTAAATTAATAATTTAATTCAAAAATTATCAAGTGGAAATAGTTAGAATTAACATAATATTGCTATTTTTTCTTAGCAAAGCCTTAATAAGGGAATCGAACCCGGCACTTCAGCACACGAAGCTGTTATTTCAACCACTATGCCATTTTACTTACTCAGCCCTCCTGCTCTATAATATATTATTGGCACTATTGGCAGTTGTGAAAAAGAAATTATGTTGTTAAAATTATAAATTATTTTGTTTTAATGTTTTATCGTCAATCAGTTTTGTAGAATACATGCATAGTTATTTTTTTTAAAACAGTTAGTTTAATTAGAATTTCTATTTTGGTTAGGTTAGTTTAGTTTTGAAATGTCGTCGCAATAGGCTTTTTTTTAATTTGGGCAATTTATTAATAAACATGCTTCTTTGCAACTTTTTTAAAGGTTTGTGTTCACTTTTTTGGATTGAATTTGCAAATTCTTCAATAAAACTAATTGTTTATAGAGTCTTTATAACGAAATTTTCATACAATTATGATTTATTACCGAGGCAAATAAAAAAATAGATTTTTATATTAGATTTTTAACATAACGCGTCTGTACAGGAAAAAAGTATTTAAGGCGAGTTTATTTTCGTATTACCACATTTTCAGCTCTAAAGCTCACGTTTTTTAACAAATTTTCATTTTTCAGTTGTGTTTTTTTTAATCTAATCTTTCCTTGCTAATTTGGTAATATTATGTGATGGCAAACTATTTATAGCATTATTCTGATCATTTTCTTTTTTATTTCGCATTGATATCTATATAATTAATTTAGTTACATCCATTCAGAGAAAAGTAGTTTCCGGCCAAAAATCGGCTTCGGAGCAAAAACAAAATGGCTGAAAAAAAAGTATGAGTTCCAAAAAAATTTTACTTTCGTTTTGAAATCGCTTTTTGTTTCGGAAATGCAAGGTAAAAAAATTAGGAAAATAAAAAAATGTTGAGCAATTGGTCTGGGTAATTTGTAATGGATTGACGCGAAACGAATAACTTTTAACTCTGTGCATTCACTTTTGAGTAGCAAGCATTGAAACGGCTAAAGAAATTTTCTGTCTCTTTCGAACCCCACCCCCTACTTTCCCCGAAAAAAAATAAAGAATAAACAGCCGTGCTTGGCTGCGCTGGTTATCTTGGGTGTTTCATAGCCTTGTGAGAGGCCATATCAGGGGGCAGGGAATAGCCACCCCCTTTTTTCGGTGTGGGGAATCTTGTAGTAGGGATTTAGGCTTCTGTGGTGCGGGGAAATTTTATACTGCTCAGGGATTAGGAGTAAAAAAAATTTAGATAATAATCCAACTCGGCAAAATGAGTATATCTGAATTTTGAATCGAGAAAAATAATCAGTCTTTGTATTCTAACAGAAAAGATTTCGTTTCAGAAAAAATGGATCTAGATCGAACGCTTTACGCAAGACACAGAAAAAAAACAATATTTGTACAAATGTCGGAAGTGAATCCCATCAGAAGAATAGTTTATTTCTAAATATTTGGTAGAAGAGTAAAATAGAACATCATTTTTAGGGACATTAGGGTTTCTTCTAGGCGACCTCCACATAATGTCATCGTTTTGTCAAGTGGAAGCTAAGAAATGAAATTCTGTTCTTAGAACTTAAAAAATAACGAAAAAGGAAAATCATTAGATACAAATTATTATTTTGACTCCGTGCATAATATTATTAACACTTGCTTACTTTGAAAAATTAAAACAGAATTTTATGTAAGAAAAAAATACTGATATTTGTTGGTTGTGTTTACATAAATGACAAATTTTAGTCACCATAATTGTCCAATATAGAATCAGCTTTTATATTTTTATTCATCCTAAAAATGTTATCGGACATGATTTAGAGATTTTTATAAAATTAATATATTGAAGGATTTGTCAAAATATCGCAGAATAAATATCTAAACACACGAATTTATATCTTTAGCAACTGTGGTTTAGAAAATTATTTCTGAGAGATCTAATATAATTGGGCATAATCGCCCTAAACTAAAATTGTATACAGCTAGGAGTTGAGAAGGGTGACTCATCATCCCAAGTAAAAAAATCAGCGAAAAATCTTTAAAAAAAAACCTTGAAATACCTTCAGATTTCCTTAAGGTAAAAAACCTGTACTTTCCCTTAAAGGGATAATGCAGGTAAAAAACCTGCATTTTTTTATTTAAAATTTGAAATTTAAATACATTTCTCCAGAAAAAAACACTATTTTACGAGTAAGCAATGTAAACATAATAAAATCTCAAATCTTACAAGAAGGATGATGCGTTGTTCCTTTCTTTACTAATGAATTCAACACTCAAAAGTATATACAGTGGGCAAAGATGAAAACAGACCTAATTTTTTCCCATTTGCTACAATGAATTATGTTTTAGAGTATAACATCATTAAATTTCAAAGCACCATTTCTTTACATTATTTCTGTAACTGCTGAAGGAAATAACTTAATAAAAAAATTTACTTGAAGAGTATGGGACTTACCAACTTAGAAGTTTATCTTTAGTAGCTAAAATTAGATACCATAAGATAATTTAATCATGTAATTACTTTTTTACAAATCAGGTTTAATTTGTTAATATCATGACTCAAAAGTTAGAACAGAGTAATTATTAGTGAAAAAGAATGTTTTTTTTATCTATCTTGTATACAAAAGTGTTAAAAACATTACTTATATGCATATTAAATTGTACGTAAAAAAAGAATTGCTCGAATTTCCAAGTGACCTGTCAAGAAATTAAAGTTAATTTTTTATTGTAGTTTTATAATTGATATAAATTTTACTTTTAAGATCCATGAAATTGTTGTTCGGCACTCATTTCTTTTACCCACTCTTCTTATGGTGTTCAGAGAAAGATTAGACACCAATTGATGCTTCGATGAAACTGCAACTTTAACACAATGTCAAATGAGCACAGTTTTAAGAACTGCAAACCCATTTGTCATTTTTGGTTAAAATCACCAAATACAGGATCCTTCTATCAACCTTTAATTAAAAAAAAAAAAAAACATTAAGTATTTTATTTTGTGTCATTCATTGCTGTATTGGGGGGTATAAGGCGGTATACGGAGTATTTCCTGTGGTTTGTTTGAAAAAATAGTGTATACACTGTGTTTATTTTCCTAATTAGCGTATACCCTTTAATGTTTAATGAGTTTCACACTTTATTTTAGTTTGGATAAATATTTCAACAGGCATAGGCTTTGACTACTTATACTCTGAAAATCCAAAATCTGTGCCAGACGATCTAAAAACCTCTGCTAATGACAATATCAACTTTGCCCTGCTCAACGGCAAAGTGTGAATGGGGCTTTAGTTTAATGAACATCATAACAACTAATTTGAGGGCATCTTTATTGATTTCTAATGCTTTATGTATAATGTTCATTAATGCTAACTGACCACCAGTTTAAATGTTTGCACCTAAGATATATGTTAGATCATATGGTTGGTAAACCATCGTGCAGCCACTGATGTCCAATTAAAAGCAGTAGGTGGGTGAGAAGAAAAGAAATCTCGCTGTGCCCTGTTTTTTTTTTTTTTTTTGGGGGGGGGGATATTTTTAGAGAAAATTAAATAATTTGCTTATTTTCCATATTTCAATGTAAGTTACCTGTTTCTTTTAATTCTAATAAGTTAAGAGCAAAATTTAAAAGATAAGTTTATTTTATGCGCAGCTGAAACATCTTTTTTCCTACACCTTTATTTAAAATTATGCATATTTGTAAGTTTTATTACCAAGTACCAACTCATATTGAGTATACCCTTTCATTTTTTTTTATTTAGACACAGTATACCCTGTGCAAATTTTAAGAATACAGCACTGGTGTCATTTCAATGAAAAAACTAGCTACTTAAAAATTTGAATGCTAAGCTTTCAATCACTAAACTCTCAGAAAAATCCGTCTTTATACACTAAACTTTCCGTCTTTTTTCACAGTAATTTTTCCGTTTTATAAAAAAACAGAAAAATTCCGTTTTCTTTGAACCGCGCATGCGCATCGCGATATTATTGTTGGTGGGTAGAAGAGGCCGCCATTAATTTCTATCGACATCACGACTTTTTGCAGCACTAACTCCTATAATAATATTTTGAAGAGATGTGTCGCAATGGCCGAGTGGTTAAAGCATACGCCTCAGGATTCTCAGGAGTGCGGGGGTTCGAATCCCACCTACTGCCAATCATCCTATAAATCGGATATGTGTACAGGGAAGCTTAGGGCCCGAGGGCACTGGGACAGACGTGCTCATTAAATCTGTGGAGTCCAAAGTCCCGACGGCGTCAGCGTACGATGTCGCTGGAAGTTCGATATTTCTTCAAAATACATAAAATGTTCGTTTTTTAACGAAAAAATAAACACAACGGATCTATCTAAAAAAACGGAATACTTCCTTCTTTTAGCGGACCAAAATGTTCCTTCAATTCACGGAAACATTCCGGTAGCAGTGCTGCACAGACTTTTTCCGTGAATTGAAGGAAATGTTTTTGAGAGTGTATGACAGAGAATTGAGGAAACTTTCAAAAACCCTAAAATGTTGGTAATATCTTAATAGGTATAAGTAGCTAAATTCTAAAATATCATTCACTATCAAAATATCATCAGCAATATTTCCCTTTAAAAGAGCTAAAACGGCTAACTTTGCTGCTGGTATGCACAGTGTTGGCCAAAGGTGAGGACACTTTTTGAAAGTTTCACATTTTTCAACTTTGTACAGGATTGTTGTTTTTACAGGAAATGCGTCATTTCATGTTTTAAAATGCGCGAATTGGTGGCAAAATTTGTCAGTTCTGTTTTTTTTTTTTTGGCATACAGTCGTTATTTACATCTAATTGGAATATATATTACGCCAATCACCAGCAATATTTCCCTTTAAAAGAGCTAAAACGGCTATATTTGCTGCTGGTATGCACAGTGTTGGCCAAAGGTGTGGACACTTTTTGAAAGTTTCAAATTTTTCAACTTTGTGTGATTACAGAATATATTAATTGTATATCAAAATAAACAAGTGTATATAAAATTTAAAGTAATTAATCTTTATGAGGACAACTGTCTGCAGATCGGTGAAGCAGTTTATGAGACCTTTGGTCCCATATAATCTATATCCATGGGCACAACATTATCATCATCAAAGTAATTTAATGTAGAATTAAAAATACAGTATTACAATATCTGTATTACAAATAAGTTATGCAACTAATATTATGATCTGTCTTAGTTTTGCAAGTCATGAAACAAGCAACTTGTTTTGCAATTTCAGCATAAGAGAATCCATTGATTGTGCTTGTTTGTTCAACTAAAATGAGAATAACTTTATTTGTAATACAGATACTTTAAATCTGTTTTTAATGATATTCTACATTGAATTACCTTCAACTTAATACTTAAATGTTCATATTTAAGTGAAATTTAATAGATTCAAGCACACAGGTAACAGTTGAAACACATGAAATTTTTAAAAAGTGTCCACACTTTTGGCCACCACTGTAATTGGACAAGAAATGGTACAAAATAGTTAAAAATCAACTGTAAAACGTTTTTTTTAATTCGCAATATCAAACAGAAATACAATTCTAGCAAAAAATTATAAATTAGATCATTAAATGACATTAAATCGATATTGTATCTATTTATGAAACAGATTTTTTGAGTAATTTTTATAATTAATTCAATCAAAATTTATTATTAGTTGCTTTCTTTGTGATTCATGCTATTTTTAATTAAATATACTTGCCTTAACCTTACCATCAAAATTTTTTTCAAATAAACCTTTTCAATGAAATTTTGTGACTCAAAATGTATTTTGTCTAAACTTTTGAGACGCACTATATCTATGCTTAATTGAGTAAAAAATTCATTATTATTATTGTAAATATGTTTAGGATTATATAAAATCTTTATTAGAGAGATTTTTGAATGATTCAGCTGATTTATCTCATAGAGATAAGTAAAACGAGCTTAATTTGTGTCCATTTCCCATAATAGCGCAATGCAGGGGGAAAGAGAGTGTTAACGTCGTGACGTCATAGCCCCTCCTGAAAATGAGCGCTTTTCGACTTTGGTGAACCAGCCCTTATTCCTACTATCTATGGCCCTGATTGTGGTGTGCGGCTATTCATGGCTCTGTGGCCGCAACCCTATTGTCCGAAGGGACTGAGTAAATCTGCTGATGGCCTACCTGTCCCACACGTTGTTAATCAGTTTGTCGTTAATCGTTGTCAATCAAACCGTAGAAGTTCTTCTTTCCCCGCGCGACATTCAGTCCCTTTGTGTGACAATCCCAACCGACCGGCACTCCCATAGCTTAAAATTGTGTTTGGCATACAGTAAACATAATGGAATAACGTTGTTCGCAGAACACAATGCAGTGCTCAAATTGGTAAATTATTGTTCACGGTTCTCACACTGACTGCATGTTGTGACTTCTTGGGAAATTTAAGTATCAAAAGAATTAACCATGGTGGTCTTGTGAAAAATTCTTTTGCTATATCGTAAACACATATTTCTGAAAGAGAGCAGTCTACTTTCCTCTAACTAAATATTCGCTGAAATCAAAACCAAGTGTGTTTGCGACAGTAACTCTTACAAAGAAACGCTTTTTGACAAGCTTTTTTAACCTCCGAATTAAAAAAAAAATCATGCTGCAACTACAATTAGAGAAAATTAACTTTTTAATCCCTCAGAATGCTGCAGAAATTAATGAGGTTTTATTTATTATTATTTTCTTTTTATTTAAGTCAAAGGAAATAAGAGGAACACATTTTTTATTTGTGGGAATGATTTCACTTGTATCTAAAATATTCGTAGTAAAAAAAGTATAGATAATAATCAATATCGCAAAATGAGTATATCTGAATTATTAATCAAGCAGAATAATCAATCTTTGTATTGTAACAGCAAAGATTTCATATCTTCAAAAAAATGGATGTATATCGAACGCTTTACGAATGACACCGAAAAAAAAACCCCGTTTCTTTGCACAAATGTCAGAAGTGAATCCCTTCAGAAGAATAGTTTATTTCTAAATAAATAGTAGAAGGGTAAAATAAGGCATCATTTATAGAGACTTTTGAGTTTCTTCTAGGCGTCCTTCACAATAATGTTATCGTTTTGTCAAGTTTAAGCTAAGACACTGGAATTCTATTGTTTGAACTTAAAAAATCTCGAAAAAAGTTAATCATTAGGTACAAATTATTATTTTGATTCCTTGCATAGTATAATTAACACTCGCTTGCTTTGAAAAATTAAATATTGGATATTATGTACAAAAAGTACTGTTATTTGTTGATTGAGTTTAAATGAAAAATTTTAGTCACCATAATTGTCCAATATATAGTCAGTTTTTATATTTTAATGGCAAGTACAGTATATTCCCGCTATTTGTGTCACATAAATTTAAAATTGATTTGTATCAATTAAGTGCTAATTAAGCTTGATATTTTGGCAATTTTTTATGTGTGAAATACATATGCATGCGTATAATACAAGAACAATTATAACCTTCTTAGATATTCAAGTTTTCTATTCGGTCAATTTTTCCTTAAAAAGAAATAAAAGTCAAATTAACTAAATATTTTGTTATTTATTTCTAAATATAACATTAACATATAATTTGAGCGAATGTGCTTTAAATTAAATAAGGGTTCTAAGTACTGAAAAATTACCGCGCGTGAAAGCTCTAATTAAACATTGTTTTTAAAATGGAACCGCAAGTTCGAAAAAGAAACCTGGATCCAAAGTGTGGGAAATTTTTATTTTGTTCTTTCTAATTTCTTCTGTTTTGTTGGGATGAGGGTCGAAGAGGGGTTCAGCCACAACGGGAAGTTTCCTTAATTCTCCGCCAGGAGTGTAAGTGGGAGGGGCCGAATCTCCAAGCCTTTCTATTGGTCGGATGATTCTAGCGCCCCCAACAGCGAACCCCTGTGAACCTCATTACCCCTTTCCTTCTTGACCAGCGAAGTTTACCATCTTGGCGTCTCTTTCTCTTCCAAGGATTTGCATTCTCGCGAGGTAAGTTTTCGTACCGTATGGCTTGAGTCTCGCTGATATTGTGTTGCTTAAATATAATTTATATGTTAGTGAATTGATATCTTATGTCTAGTACATGGTTTTTTGCACATAAAGCTAATAATTAATAATGTTAAAATGCTTGCGTTTTTAACTTGGTGGGTTTTTTAATGTTAGATTACGGCTATCTAGTTTAAATTGAAATGTTATCAATTTGAGTGTATTTTTATGCATTTTAGATTTTTTGAAAACTTATTTTAACATTCCTTTATCTAAAAAAAGTGTTTTTCAACTGACATCTAAGTATTTTAAAAGTAAAATCCTGGTCCACATGTTTTTTTAAGTCTAAATTTTTTTTAGCACTTTGAGTTCTGACTCTTTGACCTGACATCATGAAATGACTTAAGAGATATATAAATTATATTTTAACGATTCCTGTGAATTATTTTTTTTAATACAAAACCTTGAAAAGTCTTGATAGATTTAAATTGATTTTGAGTAGACACCCTGACTGATATTTTATTATTGCAATTATTGTTTGTTATGTTAAAAGAGTTTTCTTTCTCGCCTTAGGTTTAAAAGAATTATCAATGGATATCTTTAGAAAAGCTGCACATGCTCGTAAGTTAGCGTTTACATCTTTATATTTTAATATTATTATTCTAAAATAACTTTTTATTGAAGCGCATAGTCCAGTGAATAAAGGAGTTTTACCATACAAATGGTCCGGTATCGCTGATTTTTTTTATATGTTGTGTGTGCCCTTAGGTAGTAATAAATGAGAGTTTTCGTTATGCTCGTTCTACTGCTTTTTCCGCCATCTCGAAAAAACATTCGAAATTTCACCCATTTTCCTGATTTTGGCCTATAACTTTTCTCCTAAACATTTTTAAATAAAACATTTCGACACAAAATTGTAGAAAACAAAAATATTCTTCAAAATTGGTATCAAAAGTGTTTTTCTACGACGAACAGTTAAAAAGCTAAGAAGCAGCGAAAAGTGTGTAAAATCGAGTGTTTCGAAAAAATATTACGTTCCAACGACTTTTCCATCACCCTAACTCAGTTAAGACTTCATTTTAGCAATAAAATAGGATTTTACAAATCGTAGGAAATTTAATTTCCTTTAAAATACACATAACAAAAATAAGTTTCTTATAGATTGCATGAAGAAAGGTTTTATTTGCAGAAATACAAAAAATGGCTAATTTCAATTCGACGGTACAATGTTTTATTTTTTTACCTATAGCCGTTTCAAAGTGTATTTTTCGGTATTTTTGTGAATACAAAACTTGTAGAAGATAATTTGTTCTGTAAAATGATTCTTTTTGTGTGTTCCATGCGATGAAGTGTAACGGAGCTACACAGTGCCAAACATGATGTGAAATCTTGATTTTCGCCATGAATTTTTTTACAACACTGATTCTTTTTTCATTATTGGTGGACAGTTGGTCAAGGGGTGGGACAAGGGGAGGGGGGATCAAACCATGATCCATGAGAAGAAACTGTTTTAAAAAAAACAGGAGTCTGTGGAATGGAGAAAATAGTGCTTATTTTAGAAATTTTTTTCTTTTTTTTTTACTTTCCAGGGAAAACGTAAAATGCGGGAAATTCCATAAGTAAAAAACTTACAATCCGGGTTAAATTAACATTATAGTATACGGAAAAAACTGGGACCTGCTGAAAAAAACGTAAAATGCGGGAAAAACGTAGATTCGGGGGACGTAGAATCGGGGTTTTACTGTATATTTGTTATAAATATATATTTTTATATAAAATACTTTTACATTAGTACTAAATTTTACTTGAGACTACTAAGCTAAGACTACTAATTATAGATTGAATTGTGATTATATTTAATTAATATTTTTTATTTGATTAATACTTTTAAAAATATTGTAGCATGTTTTATTGATTTATTCTGTCAATTGTTATTGATTAGTTGTCAACTTGGTTCGTTTAGATTTTTTCCACAAAAAGGTTGTTTTTAAATTTTAATATTTTTGTTATAAATAAATACTTTTATATAAAATACTTTACATTAGTTCTAAATTTTACTTAAGACTACTAAGCTAAGCCAACTAAGCTAAAATACGACCCAAAAGAAGCCGAAATTACAAAATAATTTATTCTATTAAGTCCTTTCCCACAAGGTTATAAGTACAAATAAGCAAATTCAAAAACAAAAAATTAACAAGTTGTTTAAAAAATATTCATAACTGAACTAATAAGTAACAATTTGAAGATATTCAAACCTAATTAACTCAATAGTAAGAACAATTTTGGGCTACTTTTTAAAAATTTTAATCAGCAGTGCGGTTCAAATATTAGCCAAAACAGCTACATTGAGCCAATCTAACAACCCTGAGCGCGGCCCTTCCAGTAAACGCATTCTCTTGGTACCTCTACCATATATAAACGAACCGCAAACGGGTAAAATGTAAGATTTATTTACTTTATACCGCTCCCCGATCTACCAGTAGTCTCCGGTTTCAGCCGGGATTTTTTTCTGTAAGAAAGTGGCATTCTAACGACATTTGAAATAATGTAAATAAAAAAAAAGTTTCTCTGAATTAAATATTTAAAAATAAAACACCTTGTATTACTGCCATGGTCTCGTAAACTGCAGTAACCATGACTTACAATTGGAAAATTTTGACTCTGAAATAATCCGTTTATAAGGAAACTTCTTCATAGGTCAGAGTTATCAAATGCTTGTAACAATGGTCCAAACCATTAGCCTAGATACTGCAGTTTACCGCCCATGGCAGTGTAATTCGAATTATTAAAAAAAAAGCGTACATATGAGCCAGCAAAAATAAAATGCATATTTTTCGTTAGATATTTGGTTGGTTTTGGGAGTTTAAAAAAATGGCTTGTTCTAACTTGAAATTTAACTATACCAGTTAATCGAATTTTATGATTTTTTTAGCAACAAAAATATGTCATAACATCGATCCTTGGAGGGGAGGTATTATGTCCAATCAGAAATATCTGAATAAATCAAATTGTCTACAGTTGAAAAAATTTAGTAATGTACTTTTATTTTATAACAAAATACTTGCCTAGTTTTATAAGTTTTCGAAAAATAATTTAATGATTTACTTCTTAAAACTTTGCGACAATCGACAATTATTGAGGCTTATTAAACCACACCACTCAACACATTAAAAAATATTTAATATTACTTCTCAAATGTATTAAAATGTATAAAATTTAAGAAAAAAATCAAATTGGAAATTTTAGATCTGATACTCATATTTCCTCCAACAAAACTACATATTGATTTTTTCTTAAATTTTGAGACTCAAGGAAAATTACAATAAAAAATCAATAAACAAAAAATGTCACACGCACACATCTAAAACAAAAGTACGATAATACCCGATCCTCCTATTTAAACGCATAAAAGAGCTAAACCACAACCGTTCAAAACAATGCAAAAAGAACCGCTCATCGCAAAAAAGAACGTCTTCCAGAGCAACCTGTGAAAAAGAACTCACCCGCTCCAAAAAGAGCGGGTCTAAAAAAGAGCAACTCCGAAACGCAAAGACCCAGAACAACCCGTGAAAAAGAACTCTCCCGCTCCAAAAAGAGCTACCCCGAAACGCAAAGAGCTACCTCTCTCCGAAAAAGCATCAAAGAGCTATCGTAGTGCGAAAGAGCATACAAAAGAACACCCTTTTCAGTGTTCTTTAATCGAAATCGTTTTGAAATCTGTCCCATTACTGGAATAGTGGATATTGGGTTTCATGCATTCGTGACGTAAGATGGGAAGAAGTCTTTTCGTCCAAACCTACTCACCAACTATGAGGAGAGGCCATTGCTCGTTTTGTTAGGGACTTTATGATTAATGATTTACCGAGAAACGGAATTAGAATTAGAAGTTGGATGTAAGTTTTTTTGTTTAACGTAAATATAAGTTCTGATGAAAAATCATTACTAAGAGAAGAACAGTTTTTTTTCAAAAGGAGTTTTTTCAAGGAGCATACTGCTCCAGTTGTTTTTAAAGAACCTGTTCAAAAGAACACAGTGTTCTTTTTTTTTTCAAATATCTAACTTTGGGGTAAAATGACAGGAAAAATATTTGGTTTGGCTCTATTATACATTTGTTACATGGGTGGGCTTATCATAAATTCATAAGTGCTCTGCCAAAAAAAGTATTTTTTTATTAAGTTATTTCATTAAGTCAAGTGTACTTTTCACTTGCCTCAGATCTAATATTGAGTAGAAAAATTCATTTGTCGTACAATAGTAGTAGAAAGAAGTTTGGCTTACTTTTAAAACAGCTTTAAAAGCTCAGATTCTTAGCTCCTGCTTAATTAGGTGGCTTTAGAGCGACATAAATCAATGCGGATAACACAACATTGGCAGTGAATGGTATTTTAAAACATTTTTCAATTCCTTTCTAATTAAATATTAAAAAATTATTTTCCAGGAGTACGAAAGGAAACTAATTTGGCTGATAAGGTGAATTTAATCAATTTCACATCGTAATTTATTATTCGATATGTTTTTTAGATCGGTCTTCACCATCCAGTAGCTCTGATACATCTTCGGACTCGTTCAATGGAAATGAGCAAGTAGAGTCGATGAATTACATGTCGGATTTCAATGCAAGTTTAGAAAGTATGTTTTCATTTTAAAACATCATAATTATTCTTAATTTTACGTAGTGAAATACATATATTGATATTTTTAGGTTATATTAATAATTGTGTTTCGTTGAGTAATTAGCGAATTTCGTGTGTTTTATGTTAATCATTTGTACGTTATAAAAAAGTGTTTGTTGATTATAATTTTTAATGTTTGGTTTTTAAATTTAAAAATTACGCACTATTGTTTAATTTATAAATTTCTTTGAATTTTTTATTTTAACAAAAAGTTATTTCTCAAATTTCCATCGCTTATATACCCATAAATATAATTTTACAAGATACTTTTTCTTATCAGTTATACCTAAAACACTTGAATTCAAGCTTATTTTATTTGCGTGCTTATAATACTTTATTTCTTTAATTTTAATCATTTTTCTAAAGTATGTTTGTTCAATTCTTTTCTATTTCCTTTGCACGCAAGCTATTCAGGACTGTCTTATTAATTTTTTGTATTTTCCGCGTCTTTGAGCAGTTGACAGGAGGATGCCCGCATTCATGAATCCTGTGTGGAGGCCTCTCCCGCACGAACGCCCACTCTACGGAACAGGTGAGGGATCTCTATACATATACATACTGACGCCAATTGGTTTGCTTTTTTATTTTGTATTCCTCTTTCTTCCTCAAAGCCAACGGAGCAGTGACATATATACAGAGAAGTGTTTTCGGATTTTTTTTTTAATTCGTTAAAATGTAACTTTTTTATTCCATACAATTATTCTTACATTTATTTTGTTTAAAATTATTTGAAGTTCAAAAGTTGTTAATCGGTGTCCAACTGATAATTAGTTTTGTAAGGCTTTTTTAAAGGTGGAAATTACAAGGTTTTTTTTTTATTTTCATAAAAATTTAATTACTATAAGCATTTATTTGTTCGTTTATCAATTTATCGTTTGAATAATTTACGATAGGACACGTTCAAAAATAATGTGATGCTTTACTTTTACTCAATCAGGGCTGCCTTCATTGGACATTTATTCCGATGCATTTTCAGAACTATCAGATGAAAATGAAGGAGGAAAGACTGCAAGTCTCGTCGAAGGATTATTGGAAAATATAGCAGGTATTTTCATTGGTAGTTTTACATCTGAAATTATATTGAGCATGTGTTAAATAATAAAAATTTGATTTTAAATTATAAGTTTTTAATGAGTGTTTAATTTTGTTTGATTAAATGTTCTGTAAAGGTAGTTTTTAAAAGACACATCTCTATATATTAAAATTGATTAATTGTAAGTGTTACAAATTATTATTAAAAGAAAGCCTCATACTCAAATGTCAGGTTTAAAACTCTGTGGTTTAATTAAAAATATCTATGCTGTTTACATTATATCGAGGAGGAGGTTTTATTGAATTATTATTTTTGTTATGTGTTAAAAAAAATAATTATCTTCTTTTTGCTATCATTCATATCATAAGATTTACTTGTGTTGCTTTAAAACCAGATAGTCAGATGACAGTTTTGCATGTTTTAAGCCACTTTTGTCTTTGTTGCCCAATGCAGGAAACGAATTCTGAAATATTTTTGATATTTTTTCACATTTCAACATAATTTTTACTCTATTATTAGCTCTGTCTTTCCTGCCTGTTGAATCTGATGCAATCTCGGACATTTCAAGTGACGGCAATGAATCTACCTGTGCCACTTCAGAATTGTGCTCTAGTTCAGCAGGTATGCATTGTTCAGTATAGGTTTTAACCCTTTCCGATTGTGTGATATGCAGTTTAACTTCTTTTATGACATATAGTAATAAATACTTGATTGACGGAAAATGAGCTAAATTGAACTGAAAGCATTTTTAATTTTTATTTATTCTTATTTTTTTTTTGCTGATATGAGAGGAAATTGATTTCATATTAATTGATTCGGAGATTCACTGATTTTCAATCAGAAGTGCTGAAATTCATTAAGAATCAGTAGTTTTTTTCCCAGATTTTTTTTTTTAGTTTCCGTTTGCTTACTTCGTTATTAAAGTTATTATTTAGAGGCTCGATTTTGATACAATTTGATTGCTTTTTATAAAGGGATACTAGTTATAAGCTTTTTGTTTTAATTAAGGATATATTTATATTTATAACTGATAGCAGATTAGTAATAGTATACGATTTGTGATATATTATTTAAGGATGCATTGTGTCAATAATTTGTCATGTTTCACTTATTTGTTCAAATTCTTTCATTTTGCCCTGAAATTAGGTCGCTCTTCACGGTATGATGCTTCGCAGTCGTCAAGTGAAGATGAAGGAAACGGTCCTAGGTTGCGCATCTCGGCATTTTATTCCAGTTTGGCAGGCAAGTTTTGATTCATAAAATTTTCAACAGATTCATAAAATTTTAAGCAGATTCATAAAATTTTCAACAGTTTCATGTGAAAGGTAATAACATTTATTGTTTCCATATCAAGTTCCCTTACCGAAAAGTATTGCACTCTTAATAACAAAAATAATAGGAAATAGTTCAAAAATAGCAAACAGCTAATCCAAACTTTTGAAATATATTTGGTCTACTTACCTTTCAGTAATTTAGAGGCCTAAGACATTAAATAAATATTTAAAAAAGCTGATTCATCGTGGTTTGGATTTACACTTTGCCAACTTTTCCTTTTAGTCAGCCTACTTTTAATATAGGAGTTTTTGTGTGAATTAATGCAAATAGAGTTGGTTATTTTAGTTTTCTTGGTATTTTAATGAAATGTTGAGCTTGATTTAACTTCTTGGTATTTTAATTAAATGTTGGCATACTGTAAGTGCAACAATTTGTGTCCACGCAAGGAATATACATTTTTTTAAATGTTTTACAGATTCGTGCAGTGACGTGTGGATTTCCTTGGAATCCCCAGTCCCTCCTCCTTTCGGTCACTACTCGAGGAAGATCTTCGTGGGTGCACTGCCCTACGGAATCGAAGACTGTAAGACATCGCATTTTTTTCTTTATATTTTGAAACTTTTTGGACGTTTGTACAATTTCCCTCCTTTACAAGATCAGTTTTTCGACTTTTATTAAATTATGATTACAGAGTAGAGCTATTATTATATTCACAGAGGTTTTTTTATTAAGTAGTACATTCAGAATTAACTCTTTCAGTCCCAAAAATTTACTACACGACAGAAACATATGATATACGCAAAATAAGCTTAATTTAAGTCAAAAATAAAATCCATTAGAAAAAAAATCATTTTAATTTTTTAAAATGGTTTTTGAAATAATGTCCAAATTTTTTAACGGTAGAAAACAACAAAATAAAAAATATATATATTTCCTAAATACACTTCGAGTTATATATTCAAGGTATCTGACCATATTATTAAAAAAAATTTAGTAATTATTTTAACAGAAAGAGTTTAAATTGCGTTTCAAATTTGTGGAACTGAGGTGAACTTATAAAAAATCAGGTGAAACGCTTGTTAGCTATTTTCTAAATAAAAAAATAGTTGTTCTGACTTCTATTGAGATCAATGTAAAATATTGTCTAATAAAACAAAGTGTGAAGAATCGAATGATTGTGTTTGGATGTCATAACGGGACATAAACATTTGGAAAAAAACATTGAAAGTGATGATTCTAAATGGTATAAAAAAATAAATATTTGATCTTTAGCTGTTTCTTATTGACACTATGTTAGCGGAGTAATCTTATAAATAGTTAGAAATTTATTTTGACTTGACATTTCGATTCAAATTGCTTGCAATAAATTGCTCCTGTTATTGAAGTAATATCTTAATTATGCACACCCAGCTCATAGATTTAAATCAACCTGAGTAAATACGCTTTAGAAATTATGTATTAGTTATTTCCTGCAATAAATTATAACAAACAATTATATATAGAAATCTTTAGAAATTAATTTTTATTTGGCATTTGTTTCCAAATTTCTTATCACAATGCTTTATTTGAATTATGTAGATGAGCTGAGAAAAGTGTTTGAAGTGTGCGGGACTATAAGAATAGTCAGACCAAGTATTGAAATGTTTACCTCTTCCAGACCATTCAGTGGTGAGTATTTGGATTTATTTGACGCATCATTTGAAAGTTTCTGCTTAATTTGTGTATTTTAGAAGATTTTGAAAATTATTCCTGCTTTTTTTGTTATTCGGTGCAATTCTGATTTTTCCCCCTCCCCATAATAGATGCTTACGTGTACATCATAATGGCAAATGAAATGAATGTTTCCGAACTACTAGAGGAATGTGTTCAGACGTATGATGGAAGATACCTTTTACCAGTGTGGTCCAAGAATAGATTTGTAAGTATGCTATATATTAAATAATATTTAATTGTTTTTTGATAAGGTAAGGAGGGATAAGTGGGCCATTGGGGTAAGTGGGCCACCCTCCTGTTATTTCCCGAATTATGTATTAAAAAAACATATTTTAGAATATTTTTACGTGTTTTCCCCAATAGATAAAGGAAACAATATGGCATAATTTTCATTTAAGTATGTAAAAATGTACAATCTCTTTTGTGACAATTTTTAAAATCGCATCTTATCGTAATTCACGCCATCATACTATTTTTTTTAATTTCCAAACGGTTGATGAAGCAAAACAAAATGTTATATATTTTGAAAGTGTATAAAACATAGTATCTTTTTGCAGTGTCGTTTACTTGTAATGCTGATAAGGGTAAAACAAAATGGGGGGAGGGGGATTAACTGATTCATAGGGTTAGTCATATTCACTATTCATAGTCATATTCATTGCCTTAGGCCAGTTTAAAAATTGTCGCCCTAACAATTAGGTTACACTACATGCAAAATTAAAAATATGAAAAATAACGTATTATTTCTTTTAATAAGCTTGCATGCCAGCAAAAGTTGCTATGGGGAACAATTGAAGATACATCAGTAATTTATTGTTTTGTTTCAAACACTAAAAAAATCATCTAGATTATCCCACTGGCCCCACCACATCTCTACTAGTTAGGTGTAAAAATATATTGGACGGGTGCCCACTTTTCCCACTTTGAGGGGCAAGTGGACCACTCGGACTGCCAAAAAGAACAAAAAAAAAAGTTGTTAGGCCTATATCTTCCAGTAGTATGAGGATCTAAAGTCGAATTATGCCCAAAAAAAAAAGGGTCATACTTTCCCCACC